>JAWWLW010000095.1:4664881-4676189 GCA_035041385.1 Myiothlypis coronata | reverse complement strand
ATCATTTGTCCTTGGTGCCCAGCTGGAGCAGGAATTGTTTTGTCTCCCTGCTCTGTGCACAGAGCTCACCATCCCCATAATGTGAAGCCCAAACCCACACTAAAGCAGAACAGAACCTGAAAAATATAAAAGCTAAACCTGAGACATCACAGTGAATGGTAAAAACCAAAATAAATGTATTTGAGTGCAGGTTTCTGGCCAGATCTCAGAGTCAGCAATGTGGGCTGGCTGAAGGGGCTGTTTGAACTCTGCCCACTTACCAGGAGCTGCTTCTGTGGAGATGCTGGTGGGGAAAACGAGGAGGAGGAGGAGGAGGAGGAAGAGCAGCAGATCCAGCCTGGCTCCCTGCTGAAGGCAGCACCAGAAGCTCAGAGGTAAAGGCAAGGAACTCACCAGGCTGACATTTGAAGGGTTAAAGGGATTTAAGCTTTGATCTCCCAAGAAAACACGCTGCAAACGTAGCCCAGGGCGCGCTCACCATTTTGTTTGCCTGTAAAACAATGCAATTTGATTTTTGTTGGCTTGTTGTTTTTAAGTGGAACCTCATGGGTGTTCTGTTGAATTCAGCCCACAAAAGCAATTTGTGTCATTTTAATGCAGCTCCTGTGCTAGAAATGTTTGTTTTTAAATGCAAGTTTTATTGTTTTCATTGTTGGCACATTAAAAGCTCGATCAATAAGAAAAGCAATTCGTGATGCTGCCCTTCAAAATTCCAGCCTTATCTACCCCATAAATTGGGGCAAATTTGAAAGTGAGGAATAACACAAGCTCATTCTTTTGGGATGTGAAAGGAATAATTCCAGATCTTCTCTGCTTTGACCTGTCCCGATCCATCATCTGTCTTAATATTTCCAGGAGAGTCAGGCTGAGGTGCAGCTCTGGGACAGAGGATGGAGCAGAGCATTCTTTGATTTGTCACTGTGGTAGTGATATTTTAGTGCAGGCATCACTTTTAAAATGGGAGAGAAGCCTTCTTTCTGCAGGAAACATCCAAATCTTGACCAGATATGAAGTGTTTGAGCACAGATTTTAAAAAATTCTCCCCAAAATGGGGAGAAACCCCAAATCCTGCCTCAGGTCTGTCTCCTGATCTGCTGCTGGGATTCCATTTAGCCTTGTGCAATTCCTTCCACCTCTCAGGGCCTCCTTTTCCCACCTTTACCCAGGGGAAGCACTACAATGGGCTTCTTGCTCTTTGATATTTGAAACACGCTCAGAGATTGCTCAGATGGAGGCGGGAGGCAGAAATCATTATTGTTATATTTTTACAGCCCGTTTCTCCCTGCAGGCTCCCGGAGGTATTTTAAAGTCTCCATAGTCTTGGGCAAGAAGAAGCAAAGAACAATCAGAGTAAATCTGCAGGAGCAGGAGGAGGACATGGATGATCCTTGTGGATCCCTCCCAGCTCAGGATATTTTGTGATTTCCTGACTGATCACTGGATGTGGAGCTGCCACTTCCATTTCCTCTCAAACACCCCCTTCTGATTTCATTTTTTCCTTGAGGAGGTTGGCATTACAAGCAGGAGCAGGGGGAGTGTCAGGTATGACTCTGCACGCCTTCACACCTCGTGAAATCCCATCCAGAATGGTCAAATTAATGAGGAAAACTGCCTACTGCAGCAATTTCTGAAATAGCTGTAAATGTTTTATTGCCCAAGCATATGCAGCAGCAACTTTAGCAAACATGCTCCAGCGAGTGTGGTGGAGAAAGGACACAACAGGATCTTTTGGAGAGGCGCACAGCCATGGCCAGACTCTATTTCTAAATAAATTGGCATTAATCAGCTGATGACTGCACAGCTTCCTGCAGCAAACCACGCTCAGCAAAGACATTCCTGCTGTATCTCCTCAGTTTCCTGATAATGCCACCAGACTTGCATCTTTCAAAACAATAAATGAGCCTAAAACGTGCCACAGGGGCTGCTTGGTGCCTCAAAATCCAGCTGGGTTTGGGTTGGCACCCCAATAAAGAATTCAGGGAAGTGGACACTTGCTCAGATCTCCCATCAGCAGTGGGATTGTTTCATTTGGGTCAAAGATGTTTCTGCTTGAGAAATGAAAGAGAAGTGATTGCCTGGTAAATTTGGGGGGTCTGGACCAGCCCAGAACCCCCAGTAATCCCAAATAATCCAAATCCCAAATAATCCAAACCTTTCCCTGCTCCCAAATCAATGCCAGAAGGGGGAGAATGCTGCTGCTTCCCAAACATTTCCATGCTTCCAAAACAGTTCCAAAAGGTGGAAAAGCTGCTGCTCTCCCAACCTTTCCATGCTCCCAAACCTTTCCATGCTCCCAAACCTTTCCCTGTAAGTAAGATTTGAACCCAAGGGGTGCAGAGCACCAGGAATTCCTCATTTACCCAGCCCAGGGTGCTCAGAAATTTGGCATCTTGCAAGCTCAGCTCAGGGCTGCAGAACTTATTCCTTAGACCAGCAAGTAGCTGGGGATAACTCATCTGTATGCTGCAAGTGGCTCCCAGAAAACATTTGCTAAATAATTTAGGAACAAAACCCAGCGATGATAATAATAATAAAAAAAAAAAAAAACCAAGAAGTTTGCTCCCAGATGATGTGCAAATACAAAACAGCAATAAGTCTGAAATGAACTCACCTAGTGCTACTCTCATATTCCCCACCATCCTCCCAATCCTGATTCTCCTCTGATTCAGCAGCTTTCCTCCTTTTGGCATTTCTGGCTGGCAGGGCTGGATGTACTTGGTTAGAATTCAATACCACGAGGGGGTTTAGTAACTGAAAGCTGCCTTTTTTTCTTTTTTTTTTTTTTCCTTTTCTTCCCTTGTTTCCCTGCTCTCTTCAGCAGCTCACAGGAGGTAAACAAAAGTTTAGAAGGGTGCCCTGCACCATTAAGGCCTGTCAAGTTTAAACTGCTTCAGTCCTCCTCAGGTTCCACCAGTAAAAGTCAAAAGCTCCTTTTACATTCTCCAATGAAATTAAAAGAGGAAAAATGAAACTGCTGTTTGAAATCTCTGGGTCAGCTGGAAAAATATGAGAGCAGAGCCCTTGGCAGGGTGCTGTAACATCCAGTGGGAGCCTGTCCCAGGTGCTGTGCAAAAGCCTGAGACAGGTCTGGGCTCTCGTTAAAATCCTTAAATGAAGCAAAGCAAGGAAGAAGAGAAGGAGAGCAAGAAAAGGAGCACCAAGCTGGAATTCACTTGCAAAGCAAGGAAGAAGAGAAGGAGAGCAAGAAAAGGAGCACCAAGCTGGAATTCACTTGCAAAGCAAGGAGGAAGAGAAGGAGAGCAAGAAAAGGAGCACCAAGCTGGAATTCACTTGCAAAGCAAGGAAGAAGAGAGTGGGAGCAAGAAAAGGAGCACCAAGCTGGAATTCACTTGCTGGCCCTCCTCCAGGCCAAGGCTCGCTCTGTGTGTTACTTTTGGGATCAGTGTCACACAGGGGCCTGCAGCCAGACCCTGCTTGCCATGGAGGGACAGCCACAGCCAAGATCCCTTCTGGAACCATCCCTCCTCCAGCATCATCCTTAAACCAGTTCTCAGAATCACTGCAAAGAGGGGAGAGAAATATTAACAGCGAGGAGACAGATGGTGCCATAATAAAATCCTCTCTCTCTCTTTTCTTACTTTTTCCCATTGCTTTTGCTTTTCAGGACAGCTCCCTCCAAAGCAGATCGTGCTTGCACTCCACATGTTCATTTTGAGCCTGCTAGATGATCCAAAGGAAGGGCTGAGAACCTTTCAGAGCTGATGGCACTAATCTGATGACCTGACAAAGTTCAAATCAAGAACCAGTTACTAGGAAATAAAGACAAACCATGGCTGCTCTCCAAAAGAACTCATAAATCTGAACATCTCCTGCTTGCTCTCCTGTAACAGCTCTAATATTTCTTCTGCTTTCACCTTGTGAAGGCTGTTCATTATTACTTTCACCTCTTGGCCTCTCTCAGGATGTCAGCTCCATCTGCCACCACCTACCTGGGGTGAATCTCAGCAAGCCCAGCTCAGGTGCTCACTCCTCCCTCCTCCTGAATTCTCATACTTGACACGACCCTTCACAACGCACAGAATACTTTATTTCAATCAACATGCTGCAGTCTCCTCACCTCTTGGCTTTTTTTTCCATCCCCAATCACTCTCTGCTCGCCCTTCATTCCATCCTTACCTCGGAATTACTGACAGAGATACAGAGGGTGATGATGATGCCTCATTTTGCTTAGTAATGGCTTTGCTGAACACCTCAGCCTCCACTTCAGCTGGCACATTAGCAACCAGAGAACAAACTCGAATTGTTTTGACACTTTAGCACTTGCCAAGCCTGAGCACAGGTAGGGCTG
This sequence comes from Myiothlypis coronata, assembly GCA_035041385.1. Lineage (NCBI taxonomy): Eukaryota > Metazoa > Chordata > Aves > Passeriformes > Parulidae > Myiothlypis > Myiothlypis coronata. The sequence goes on along the minus strand of JAWWLW010000095.1, from coordinate 4,671,880 downwards.
AAGCTGCAGCACTCAGCTCTGCTTGGAGGAGCAGAGAATTCCAGCCTTTGTTGACTCGCGCTTGGCTTCTCCCGTACAAATGTTTCCTGAACTCCTTTCATCTTTCCCTCGCTGCTGCTGAGCATGTCATTTCCCATTCCCTGTTATTCAACAGCCTTTATATTCACACGCAGCCCAATTTTCTGCCAATATCATTTTTCATTTATGTCAACTGGATTACATGTTGCTCCTACCTGCCTCCGAGTCACCGCTCATTTTCTGTGTCAGGTGAAGTTATCTCACAGCACACAGAGCAGGTTCTATCCCACAATTGCATTCCTTTATGCTTTCAGATTGCTTGCCACAGAGCAGGCTGTAATTCTCCTCTGGTGTAAAGCTCATCAAGACAAAACAGAGAGATGGGAGCTGGCACTGAGGGCTCTGGTCAGCTGCTCCTGCAGCACGAGCCTTTCTCCAGGAATTACAGGAGCAGACAGCGCTGAGGAGGATCCTAACACTTGTGGGATGAATAACCTGTCAGTAGGTGAGGCTTTCTCTCTTGTCACATTAATTAGCAGTCATCTCCTTCCTTTAAACATAATCCTTCCAAGACTCCCAGCCTTATTTATTTTTTTTTTCCCCCTGCAGTTGGGTGTTCTCCCTCCAGGCTCGGGGCTGGCGTCAGTAGATGGCACTGTGACATTCACTCTTCCAGCTTCCTTTTTTGTTCAGCCCACGAGCAGAGCTTTGAGTTTTTTCACTAAATTTTTTGTCTGTGTGTGTGTATTATAATTAGTTTTTGTTTATGCAAGGTTCTGGAGTCCTTCGGGAGCAAACTGTGGAAGCAGGGAGATAATTTGCTCTTCTGCTCTCTGATTGAGGTCAGTTCTTGAGCCAGGAGCAGTCTCTGGGTACCAGTCACGGAGGTGATGCTGAGATTCCTACAGGAAGGGATTATCCTGCAGATTATTCCACCATTCTCGCTCCAAGGCTGGCACACCAGACCAAGCAGGGCAGTTGCAGTGGGCACGCAGGGGCAGTGCCCTGCAGCAGCTCAATCCCCTGTGCCCAGCTCTTTCTGCCTCCTGGCAGCAGATCCCTGGTGCTGTCCTTGGGAGAGGACTCCGTGCTCCAAAGAATGGCACAGACAGATAGAAACCCATCCTTTGGTTGAATTCCTAATGTTGGGAACCCACAGGACAAACCCAGCAAACCCTGAAATCCAAAATCTGATTATTTGCGGGGATCTAGGCTGGGGTTAGCCCAACACATCCAAAACCTGTGGAATGTCGAGACAAAAAGGACTCAGAAAAGAATAAAATTCAGTGCCAAAATATGAAATGAAAAGCCTCCCAGTTGGCTTAGTCTACACCATCAGTGTCAGATGCCTCAAGTTATTTGCTTTCTTTTTGGAGGGAGAAAATAACAAACATTGTTATGTTTTATCCGTGCTTAAGATTCTTGATCTGATGATACCTGGAAACCTCAGTGAAGGCACAAAGCCCTGTTGAGCTAAGTGCTTTTCAAACAGGAGATAATAAATGGATTTAGATGAAGATGCTATCAACTGATTTCACAAAAACCCTTCTCTTTTTTTTTTAAGAGCTGAATATTTACCAAGTTTTTCACTAAAGCACCTTTAAATTTTTTTGTGCTTTCCCCTCTGTTTTGAGCAGCAAGTTCACCCCTCTCCTTTAAATTCTGGTAATGATTTAGCAATGAGCAACATTTCATAGATGCAAAATGACAGCAGCAAATGAGGGAAAGGAGAATGATAAAAAATTTACCCCCAAAAAAAGAAAAGTGTTAGCATAAACATCCCTTGTAAATATAAACACGTGCCCATGGATTCAGTCACACACATGCACAGAGTGCATCTCAGTGTACAAAATGTCCTTTTGACCTCCCAGGATGAAGTGTCCTTAGCAAGAATTACAATTATCATCAAAGGTTGATTAGCAAGTGTCAGATTGACAAGGAGTCATCAGCAAATATAAATATAGGTCCTGGAAGGAATAGAAAGCCTTTGTGGGAGCTGATAGTGTCTTCCAGCACTGAACCTTGATGTTCCACTTCTCCATGACTTTATTTTCACTCCAAGGATGTCGGGGAGAGGAGAACAGCTCAGTGGGATTTAATATCTCCTGTAAAACATATTCCTCAGAGTGTGACTGACCAGTTGTAACACCCCTGAGACAAGGACAACTCAGGAAAAAAAGTTGTGAGTTACTTCAGGGAGGATTTTTGACATCAGAAACCCCTGAAATGTAGCAGGGGAATTATTTTCCTTTTAATATGCTTACAGCTAAAGGATTGGCTTCCATTCAACTAATAGAAGTGTTAGTGCTTCGAGCCTGCATGCCTGGCATTCCTGCAGTAATACAATTCTGTATTAAAATCTATTCCAGTTGCTTGATTTATGAAAATGGTTCAAATGTGCTGCACTCGTACCCAGCTCATTGGATCAAATGTGGGGGTAAAAAATAAAAAAAAAGGAGAATTAATTTCCAAGCAGAAAGAAAAAGCAAGGGAAAGAGAGAGGACACACTGTTGTCCCTATCTCAGAAGTGGAGCTTTAGTCCTTATAAAAGTTGCCTGTATCCAAAATGTGACAATTTTATTTCAGAAGGTGACGACGTTTTAAGAATTTGTTGCAACTTGTGGACAAAGCCGCGGTTGATTCTCTCTCCAGCATTCCCTGGATTTTGTAATATGTCAATACATCATGTTAATGCAAGTTTTTAAAAAAGGGGAAGAGAAAGCAAAAGCTCCCTTCCTTTTTAAGTATGAGTAATCTATCCAAATCCTACTGAGACACACAAAGGAACGCCGGCAATTTTCCCTTTCATAAAATGCGGACTTTCTTTAAATACTTCCTCCCTACATTTTCAAAGCGGGGCTGTATGAAATGAAGGGGAAATGACACCCTTCCCCATTGAAAAGGAGATTATGTAAAACTGCCTGGAGAAGCCAGCCGTGTTAATGCAAATACAAGTATGATCTTATTCATAAGTTGCCATTGTGCTGGCAGAACATGCCTCGGCTCCGTGTGTCCACCTCCAGCTCTGGGTGAAGAGGAAAACCCTTTTCTTTCAGGAGCTGCACTGCTGCCCCTGGTTTGCAAATAAATATGAAACCCCAAAGATCACTTTAAAGAAGTGGAGGGCTCGGTTTGCCATTGTGCTGAGCACTCCATACCACTTGAAGTTAATGAGAGCAGTCAGCAGCCCTGACAATGAGGCAGGGAGAGGATTTTGTGTGCCCAAAGGTGCTGGGGACACTCAGGGCTCCTTCCCTGCTCCTGTGCTGGCAGCCAAAGCACTGAGTGGGGTTTGGAAAAGTCAAACCCACTGATTGTATTGGACAAAGCACTGAGTGGGGTTTGGAAAAGTCAAACCCACTGATTGTATTGGACAAAGCACTGAGTGGGGCAGCCCAGCCCTAGGAAGGGTTTGGGAAAGTCAAACCCCACTGATTGTGTTGGATAAAGCACTGAGTGGGGTTTGGAAAAGTGAAACCCACTGATTGCATTGGAAATGCACTGAGTGGGGCAGCCCAGCCCTATGAAGGGTTTGGAAAAATCAAATCCACTGATTTAATTGGACAAAGCACTGAGTGGGGACAGCCTGGCTCTAGGAAGGGCTTGGAAAAGTCAAACCCCACTGATTTAATTGTATGAAGAACTGAGTGGGGATAGCCTCACCCTAGGAAGGGTCTGGAAAAGTCAAATCCACTGATTGCACTGCACAAAGCAGTGAGTTGTACTAGACTGGCTCCAGAAATGGTTTGGAAAAGTCAAACCCACTGATTTCATTGTATGAAGCACTGAGTGGGACTGCCTGGCTCTAGGAAAGGTCTGGAAAAGTCAAACCCCACTGATTGCACTGCACAAAGCACTGAGTTGCACTAGACTGGCTCCAGGAAGGGTTTGGAAAAGTCAACCCCACAGATTGCATTGGAAAAGCACTGAGCAGGGAGAGCCTCACCCTAGGAAGGGTTTGGGAAAGTCAAACCCACAGATTGCATTGGCACAGCCCCTCCTTGTGCAGCTGGAAAAGTGCAGGTGATTCCCAGCCTCTCCCAGCTGCAGGACACCCTGCATTGGTGCCTTATTAAAAAGATTAAAATCATGGACTCATTAATGTTGGACAAGACCTCTGAGATCACCAAGCCCAGCCTGAATTCATATTCCAGGCCAGGAATGTGGGATGAAAGCAGAAATCCACCCCAGACCGAATCTGAGACCAAGTGATGCCCCAGAGGAAAGCAAAGAAGGAAAAGTTGGCCTTGCAAAGCTCTGAAGTCCAATCAAAGCTTGTGGTTGAAAAATTCAAGATATAGGTACTTGAGTTTGGCCTTTTGAAAGGGAAGAATATTGCAGGGAATAAAGGAGGTGGGAGGCCCTCAGCCACCAAAAAGGACAATGAACAGAACATGGCTGGAGGAGCTGCACTACAGCAAACAGACCCAGAACTGACCCCTGCCTTGCCCAAAGGGCCCCTTAAGGCATTTTATCCCTCTGTGTGAACAAGAAAATCCAACCCTGGAGCATTTTTAAATTTTCTTTACATGGGGGCTGAGCCTCCTTCTCCTGTCCCCCACTTTTCTCTCTTCTCTGCTTTCCATGGAAACTTGGTGTGGTGTGAGGAAGCCCAAGGCCTTGGCTGTGTGTATTTAACTCTGGGCTGCTAAACGAGGTCTAATTAATCTTCATTATGAGTGGCTTTTGAAATGGATGCCTCCACTGAGTGCCCTTCCTGTGCTGCTCCAGTCCAGAGGAGTTTCTGGCTCAGCCTGGAGGACCCTGGGGTCTTATCATAGGAAAGGCTGTTCAGTATTTGATGGAGAAATGATTACAAAACTCTTCCTACTCCATTCCACTTGTCTATGGCAGCTGGCACCAGTCAAACTGTATTTATTTCTTTGCTAGCTGAAGGTAGAAAATGACCAGGCTGACCCAAAATTCCTCATTTTTTAAATTATCAGTACTTCTTCAAAGCAGAAAAGTTTGATTCCCACAAAAACTGCAGCAGAGATAATTCCTCTATTTTAAAATAAGAGTAATACCAGGCCATTTGATAGGAAAAAAATCTACCTGTTTTAATTCCTGGGGGGTTAGTTTTGGTCATAAATAACCAAAACTTGAGATATTACTTTAAAAACTGGGGTTTTTTAAAGTAATATCTCAAAAAAAAAAAAAATATAACAGGAATTTACTGTTTGCATCCCAGCAATCTGACTTAGTTTTAAGAAAACATTTAAACTACAAGGTTTTCTAAGCCACAAGAAACCAAAATTTAATGTATTTTAGCAGTGGCAGTGCCAAGACCTTCAGGTCTTGCTTGGTTCAGCAGCCAGGGGCCAAACCCAGCCCTGTGGTTGAAGGTTTGGCCTTTTGGAAATGTGTAAAACATCACAAACATGGTGGAAATTCTGATTTCCAGGCTTTTAATTACTTTGCTTTGTAGCTCCATTTCCATTGGACAGAGGCACATTAGATCATTGCCCAAAATCTTTATCTGAGGGGTCACATTTCCAAGTGTTTCTCCACTACAAGGACTCAAACATGACATGCATCAACACCCAAAAAAAAGAGTTTTTTGGTGTGGGGAGAAGCCAACTAAATTTAGGGATTTGCTCTTTTTTTTATTTACTATTTTGACAGAATCAGGGGAGGGAAAAGAAACTTAACTTCCTCTCCTCCTCCTCCCAAGCCAGTTGCATTCTTTAATCTCTCCAAAGAATTATTAAATCTTTTAAAAGATCAAACACTGGGATCCTTCACAAAGGTTGTCACAATGAATTCATTTGCAGAGCTTTCATCCCTCCTTCCCCACTGTGCTGAAATAATGTTGACTATTTTTCCCTGTCTCCCTGGCTTGCTGCAAAGATCCAGTGGCAGAGGTTGTTGCAAGGACTCAATTTCCCACTCTTTTTTCCCCACCTGGCACTGAAATATCCTCAGGAATTAAAAAAAAAAAAAAATGCAGGTGGTGGTGGGACCTTGCTGTGGCTGCGCTGTCCAAAAATGAGCTCAGAAAAGGAGATTTTCAAAAAGAGATTGGTGACAGTGCAGGGCAGGGAAAGGGAAGAGCAGGGACCCCCAAAAAGGGAGCATAAACCCCAAAACCAAAGGGCAATCCCCAAAAAGTGAGGGGATCCCCAAAAAGGGAGCACAAACCCCAAAACCAGAAGGTAATCCCCAAAAAGGGAGCATAAACCCCAAAACCAAAGGGCAATCCCCAAAACCAGAGGGTAGTCCCCAAAACCAAAGGGTAATCCCCAAAAAGGGAAGATGATCCCCAAAAAGGGAGCATAAACCCCAAAACCAGAGGTTAATCCCCAAAACCAGAGGCTAATCCCCAAAAAGGGAGCATAAACCCCAAAAAGATAGGTTAATCCCCAAAACCAGAGGGTAATCCCCAAAAAGGGAGCATAAACCCCAAAATCAGAGGTCAATCCCCAAAACCAGAGGTTAATCCCCAAAAAGGGAAGGGGATCCCCAAAAAGGGAGCCTAAACCCCAAAACCAGAAGTTAATCCCCAAAAAGGGAGGAGGATCCCCAAAAAGGGAGCATAAACCCCAAAACTAGAGGGTAACCCCAAAAAAGGGTGCATAAACCCCAAAAAGATAGGTTAATCCCCAAAACCAGAGGGTAATCCCCAAAAAGGGACAGGGATCCCCAAAAAGGAAGCATAAACCCCAAAACCAGAGGGTAATCCCCAAAAAGGGTGCATAAACCCCAAAACCAGAGGATAATCCCCAAAACCAAAGGGTAATCCCCAAAAAGGGAAAGAGATCCCCAAAACCAGAAATTAATCCCCAAAAAGGGAGGAGGATCCTCAAAAAGGAAGCATAAACCCCAAAACCAAAGGGCAATCCCCAAAAGCAGAAGGTAATCCCCAAAACCAGAAGTTAATCCCCAAAAAGGGAAGGGGATCCCCAAAAAGGGAGCATAAACCCCAAAACCAGAGGGCAATCCCCAAAACCAGAGGGTAATCCCCAAAACCAGAGGGTAAT
>JAWWLW010000095.1:4624737-4649746 GCA_035041385.1 Myiothlypis coronata | reverse complement strand
ACAAAATTTTATATATTTTAATATATTATAAATATATTATATATATAATATAAATATATAATATATAATAATAAAGTAATTAATGGTTTTAGATGTAATGTGATATAGTGTAATATAGTATACATATAGTATATATATATACACTATAAATCTATTGTATAGAATAATAAAGTAATTAATGGTTTTAGATGTAATGTGATATAGTGTAATATAGTATATATATATACACTATAAATCTATCATATAGAATAATAAAGTAATTAATGGTTTTAGACACAATGTGATATAGTGTAATATAGTATACATATAGTACACATATATAGTATATATCTATAGTATAGAATAATATAGTTTAATGAAGTAATTAATAATTTTAGATGCAATGTGATGTTTAAATGTAATGGAATGTGATAATAGTTTTAGATGTAATGTGATATAGTGTAATATAGTATATATATAGTCTAAATCTATAGTATAGAATAATATAGAATATTAAAGTAATTAATAGTTTTAGATGTAATGTGATGTTTAGGAGTAATGGAACGTTAATAATAGTTTTAGATGTAATGTGATATAGTGTAATATAGTATACATATATAGTATAGTATATATCTATAGTATAGAATAATACGGTATAATAAAGTAATTAATATATGTAATTAGATGTAATGTGATGTAATAATAGTTTTAGATGTGATATAGTTAATATAGTATACATATATAGTATATATCTATAGTATTGTAAATAGTATAATAAAGTAATTAATTTACATATTAATATAGTATACTATGGTATAGTAAATAGTACAATAAAGTAAATAATGCAATAATATAAATTATTATTAATTAATTGTTAAAATAAAAGTAAATTAATCATTAAAATTAAAGTAAATAATAAAATAATATAATAAATATAGTATACTACCATATAGTAAATAGTATAATAAAGTAATTAATTTTCATATTGGTATAGTATACTATAGTAAATAGTATAATAAAGTAAATAATATAATAATATTAATTATTAATTAATTATTAAAATAAAAGTAAATTATTAAAAGTAAATAATAAAATAATATAATAAGGTAAATCGTAAATAAATATAGTATACTATAGAAATAGTATAATAATTAATTAGCATTCTAGTATAGTAAATAGTAGAATAAAGTAATTAATAGTATAGCATAATAAAGTAATTAATTAGCATATTAGTCTAGTAAATAGTATAATAAAGTCATTAATTAGCCTTGTGCTATCAATGGCCTCTAATGCATCATTCCTTCCTGCCATGGGGCACCCCACAAATACAGGGTGAGGGAAAGGATGGGAATCCACCCCAGCCAACGACCTGAGCCTGCTCAGGTGCCTTGTGGCAGGTGGAGGGAGGATCCAGCCCCAAACCTGCCCGTTGCTGATGGGCACCTGATAGACAGCACTGGTCAGCTGCAATCAAGGGAAAAAAACCCCAAACCCAAAAAACTGGAAACCTGCGACTGTTCTGTTCCATATTTCATGTTCTGTGTGCAGCAGGAGAGTCCCAGTCCTAGAAAATTCTTGCTTTGAATTAGGAAAAAAATCCTTGTAAAAGCCACACCTGGTTCTCACAGGTGAATTTGGGGAGCTCAGTGGCACGAGAGGTTTCAGAAGGAATTTTAAGTGCAGGTACATGAATAAATAGAAGAAAGGCCCACCTGAGCTGGCAAGCACGAGAACTCAGGTCACCAGGAGTTAATGCCACGTTCTGGAGAGCTGTGAAGGCATTGCTGGCATTCTCCTGGAACTCTGAGCATCAGCTCAGGGCTGGAAGCTGGAGAAAAGAACCCTGAACCAAACACAGCACAGCTGATTTTATTCACAAACCCTGGAGAGGTTTCATCCAGCTCCTGCAAAGCTTAGAGCTGAACCTGGGCTAAATCCAACCCCCTTAAATCCTGACTCAACTTGGCCCTTCCCCTTTCTCCTCCCCTTTTCTGCCCCACTGGGCTTGATTTGAAACATGTAAACACCGGAATCTTTTCTCCTTTTTGCGGGGGCAATGTGGGTCCAGAGTGAGAAGCAAACCTTAAATAAATGAACCTTGGTGCTGAGGGAGCCAAAATCAATGACAGGAATTTGATTTCTTTTTCCATACCCTTCTAACGCTGCACAGCACCATCCAGGCCTGCCTTGGAGCCATCCAAACCTCAAACCCCGACCTCAGGAAGCCCCAGGAATCCTCAGCTTCTGCCATGGAATCAGAACCCTGATCCCTTAAACCCCTTTCCCTCTCCCATGGATAGGAGGAAGGATCACTAATAGGGCTGTGGAGTAATTAGTCATTATCCCCATATCCCATTAAGAGCTGCCAGCAGCAGATGCCGAGGGAAGGGTGGGAGAGGAGCCTCAGGGCACATTGATACCCACCAATATTCCCCTCTGGCTCTCAGTGACAAGGAAGTGTCCCCAAGGGGTGCCAGAGGATGGGGCCAGGCTCTGTTCAGTGTGACAGGATGAGGAGCAGTGGCCAAAAAACAAAACACAACGAGTTCCACCTCAGCACCATCCCTGGGTGTGTTTAACAAAGCCTGGATGTGGCACCGGGGGCCAGGGTTGAGTTGAGGTGTTGGGGCTGGGATGGAGTTGATGATATTGAAGGTCTCTTCCAACCTGGTCATTCTGTGATTCTGTAAATTCTGGGAATTTTGTGATTCTGGGAATTCTGTGGACACCAGGAAGGAGCTATTCCCATGGAGGTGGCCGAGCCCTGGAACAGCTGCCCGGGGAGGTTGTGGAGTGTCCCCCTCTGGAGATGTCCCCAAATCACCTGGACATGTTCCTGGGTCCCCTGCCTGGCCATGGGGGTTGATCTGAGTGATGTCCAGGGGTCCCTCCCCACCCCAGCTGTTCTCTGATCCAAGGATTTGGGGACAGCAGTGGGACCTTTGTCCCTTCCTTCCCATCAAACCTTTAACCCCCCATGCACCTCCCCTGCCTTCAAGTGAATAATGGGGTGGACAAGCCAAGCAACATCTTACCCATATATATTCCCCCAAAAAAACTCCTTTATTTCCTGCAGAGATAAGAATATTTCCCATCTTTATAAGTTCCACATTGCAATCAATGTGGTCTGCATTTAAAAGGCACACACAAACATGCATCCATCCATCTATAGGCTGTGCATGTTCCCTTCCACACCATCCAGACAGAATATTTTTGCCACACTCTGCAGGATTAAGTGCACATTGCCACGGAGAAATAAATAAATAAACAACCAGCAATTTCTCAATTTCTCCCTGCTGCGTGGCAGTGGTGAAAATTGCTTGGAAAATAGGGAACTATTATAAATATTCTATATATAACCACACATTGTGGAAGGAAAGGGCTGGGGAGGGGGGAAAGGGGAGAAGGTTGGTGTGTTTGAGAAATGGGAACACAAAGGAGGGCATAGAAACCTACCCAGCCATTTCCACCTCGGTGCTATTTATAGCTGCAGCGTTGGGAGGTGTTTGTTTAAAGGGGCACTGGAGGGGCATGGAGGGACCAAGCCCTCCTTGAAGGAGGCTTGCAAACAATATTCCCCTGGCAAAGGGCAGGAGAACTCGTCTGGCCTGAAAAATCGTGGCTGTTCTTGTTTTATTTTTATTATTTTTCCTTCTCTCTCTTTTCCAGAATTGAAGTTTTAAATTGGGTTTTCTTCCTTGTTAACACTTTTGTTCCTCTAGCCTGGGGAGGTGGCTCGCTGGTTTTGGGGTCTCTTCAAGAGAAGAAAGAGGGGAAATTAACAATCATTTCTGCCACCACCCTCCCCAAATTTCCCTTTACAGCAGGCATTGGCAAGGGGAATCGAATTTCAAAATGTTCTGGTTAACTCCACAGTTGGTCGAAAGTAAAAATGAAAAATATTCGCCTGAGCGCTGCCAATTCTGCTGAGAATGTATTTCGTTTTGAAATTCAGTAGAAATATTGAAATAATTGGGCTGAAGAATCCAACCAGCTCCTCAGAGAACGCTTTGCTTCTGAAGGGTTATAGTAGAAACCCCTGAAGAGCTCCCCATTGTTCCCCAGTGAGATGCCAGATGGAGTAGGAGGGGTGGGAACCCGAGGGAAGAGTTATGACAATGAAAACAAAAACATAAATAAAAGGAAGGAAGTTCTGTGTTCTCTGCAGGGACATGGCTGAGGACTCAGCAGCCAGGCCACAAGACATTTCTGCTGCTCCAGCAGGGCATGGGCAGGATGGCAACAGCACGGGAGGCTTCTCTCAGGGCTGCTGTTCACAGCATCTGCAGGCCAGCAAGTGAAGGAGCATCCCTGGAGGCTCCCTGCCTTTTGCCATGCTCCAGTCAGCACTTCCAGCCCAGCCCCACTGGCCAGACAAGTTCTGGATGTTTTGATTCATCACAGGGAGCTGTGAGAAGAAGGAGATGTTGTCCCTCAGTGCTGCTCTGGGGAGATGTTGGATGGGGATCGGGGTTTGTGTGCGTGGCTGTGAAATCCTGCAATGGGTTGGGTGGACCTTAAAATCCATTTAATTCCAACCCTGCTGTGGGCAGAGACACCTTCATGGCTTTGAACATCCATCCTGGCCTTAGGATGGGAATATTGGGGCTGAATAAAGGGAAAATTGCTCCTTGCTTTGCTGGAGAGAGTGCTGCTCTGGGGAGATGTTGGATGGGGATCGGGGTTGTGTGTGTGGCTGTGAAATCCTGCAATGGGTTGGGTTGGGTGGGACCTTAAAATCCATTTGATTCCAACCCTGCCATGGGCAGAGACACCTTCATGGCCTTGAGCACCCAGCCTGGCCTTGGGATGGGAACATTGGGGCTGAATAAAGGGAATATCTGCTCCTTGCCCTGCTGGAGCCTGTAGGGACAGCAGGCACCGAGGTGTTCCCTGCCAAGGCCACTCTGTGGAGCCCATCACACACTCCCAGCTCTGCTGCCCCTTCCTGTGGCTGCTGCAGTGCAGGTCCAGCCCAGCAACTCCTGCAAAGGTGCTCCCAGTGCTCCTGGCTCTGCAGGAACCACACCAGCCATGGAAACACCCGTTCCCCTCTGCAGAGCTATTCACATTCTCTGAGCAGAGAGAGACATCGTTCTCTCTCTCTGCCCCAGGATTTGTCCTGGGAAAGGAGGTGAGAAACTTCAGAGAAGAGAAGACAATTCTTATCTCTATTCACTGCTCTTGTTGTTTGGCACCTGTGGAATGTGTTATGGAGATTGTTTACCCAAAGTGATTTGGGTAATTGGACGCAGGTGAAAGTGGTTTTGAGGATTGGCCAATCACTTCAGTATATCACTTTCTCTTTAGTATCTCTAGTATAGTATAGTACAGTATAGTATCTCTTTAGCATAGTTTTAATACAGTATTACAATATTTTAATACAGTATTAGTGCAATATAGTATAATTTTAATAAAGCAATTGTTCAGCATTCTGAATCATGGAGTCAGAGCACATCATTCCCTGAGCCACAACACGGCCATGGCCACCCCAGCTCTTTGGGAGGAGCCTTTCTGCTGGAAATGCCACTGCTGGCTGTTCTAGCAAGCCCAGAAAACCTCTGTGGGAGCAGGCTGGGGGCTCAGCCTGGCTGCATCCCAGCACAGAGGGAGGGGATGCTCTGAGAGCTCCCCAGGGCTGTTTATTGAGGCTACTGGGCTGCTCATCCCAGCAGCCTCGTTGGCCGCCTCCCCAGGGGCTCGTGACACACAAAGCTGTCCTGCTCTGGCTCCCAGATCTGGAAACACAGCAAAGTCATGCCCATGGCCAGGGGAAGGAGTCACAGCAGCCCAAAGAGCTTTTACAGCTCGCTGCCCTGGCACAAACAATGCTCATGTCTATATAAAAGCTGGACAGAAACAGCAGCTATCAGATTCTGTGCTTAATTATAGGTTTTAATTGTTTAGCTGCAGGGGCATTTGGCAGTCGTTAATACACGCTCACCGAAAAGAAAAAAAAAAAAAAGAAAAGAGAAAAAAAAATAAACTTGAAAGAAGTTGAATCGACCTGAGAAAATAAAATATCATCCTACGAAATGCTTGATATATTGTTACTTTGATAAGTTCAAACAAGTGTGACTCACTATACAACCATTCTATCAATTCTGAACAAAAAACTGCATGGGATTATTATGCTTTTAATCCAAAGAGCTGGGTATTTGGAATTCCTCAAGCCCTTTGTGGTGTCATATTAGCTAGGCCAGTCTCTCATGAAAAGAATGTATTGTTGAATAGAGTTGAGTCCGGATCTCTGCTCCATTGGGTTGATAAAATGGCAGTTGATTTAAAAAGAACCAGCTTGTCTGGAGAAAGGATTAGCAGATTAAGAGACTGCATGTAATTTTTTTTTATGTAATGTAAAGTTACATTTCATAACTAAAAGGGATTAATTAAAACGTTAATAGAAGAAGAGATGTTATTTTTCCAGGGACAAATGCCTCACCACACATATGAACGTTCACTTTAGTTGCTGCTGCCTTGACAGTAGGAAACGAAATGCTATTCTCTGGGAGCAAGAGTTGACACAGAAAAGAGAGACAAGAGGTTTGTGTGGTGGCTCAGCATTTTTATTTTCCTGTTGCACTGATCTGGGTTTCAAAGCAGAACAAAATTTCCCTGTGCAGCTAGCAATCTGTATATAAATATATAGAAATATCCACACACATACACGTTTATTTAACCCACTTGAAGAATGCAGCAAAACTCTTTTGCCTGATGCATTTTCTGCTTTTCTTCCCTTCTTTCTGTGTTTTGTGTCTGCTTTGGAGTCAGGGATCAGATTCTTCTCCCTGCATGTTCATTTTCAGTGATTTAATAACAATTTTGCACCAGGGGAAAGTGGCCAGGACTGTCCCCGTGCCCTGTCCTGCTGTTTGCAGGAAAATTGGCCATAAAAGCCCTACCTGAGCCCAGTTTTAGCCCTGTTTGTATAGAAAAGTTCAAAGGAAATCCCACCAGGAGGAGGTGGCAAGAAGCTGTCAAATTTACTGCCCGTGTCACCGAGCCCCAGCTTGTCTGAAACCCCCGGCCTGGGCCTTTGCTGTTTTGTTCTGCTTTCTTTTCTTCCCTGGGGATGAATTTTTGGCCGCTGAATTTTGGGCTCCCCAGGTTCTCTTTGACGCTTTTGTGAAGGGATCCAGGGGCACTGGGGGGAGCTGGGCTGAGCCCCTGCCCTGGGATGAGGCACCTGCCAGGGCTGAGGGGGTTTGGGGGCAAAGCACCACAGGTGCCCTGCCCTGGGACCCCCAGGGCTCCCCTTCTCTCCCCTGACCCCCATCCCAGCTGAAGATGAGTTTAAATTAAATTTAATACATTTAATAAATTTAATTTAATAAATTTAATTTAATAAATTTAATTTAATAAAGCAAAATACAAATATTTTAATTATTATTAATAATTATTGTATTGTATATAATTTTCATAATAAATTTAATTTAATAAATTTAACTTAATAAAGCAAAATAAAAATATTTTAATTATTATTAATAGTTATTATATTATATATAATTTTCATAATAAATTTAAATGATATTTTATATTAATAATTATTATTAGTTGCTATTATTATTAATTAATTCAAAATTAATAATTTTTATAGAAACTCCTACCATAAATCAAAATTCTCAGTGCTTTCCCACCTATGCAAATTGCACAGGAGTCTCACCCTCCCCATTAAGGAACGCCACAAATAATAATCTTTTTTTTAGTTCTAGCACCTAAATCTACCTGTGCAATAAATTTTAATTGAGTGTGATAAACTCATTTCATGACTGCCCCCAGCACCTGTGTACAGCTGTGCATTGATGGTGCCATATTTGCAAACAGGAGGAAATGCAAAACATTTCACTCTTAAATTCCCCTTCCTTTCACAAAAAATTCGGATAACTTGGCAATAAACCATCATAAAAAAACTACAGGCTGCAATAAAAACTACGTGTTGAAATATTTATTTAAGGCAGTGCCAAACCTATTTTGAAGTGATAACAAAGTTTGGGGGTTTGTTTTTTGGGTTTTTTTTTGGTTTGTTTGGGGATTTTTGTTGGGGTTTTTTTGGGGGTTTTTTTTGGTTTTTTTGTGCCTATCTCTTCCTGGATCACAAGGGAAAACCTTTAATGAGGAATTTTCTTCCCTCCCCTTTCCTCAGCCACTATTTAAACCATGCCCTGAAGTAGGAGGGTTGCTGCTGGTTCTTTGCTAAGAATAGCATCCCACCCATTTCCCTGCAGATGTTTCCATTCACTGTACAAATGCTCAATGAATTTTTCAGTCCCACCAGATTCCTGGCCTCAGCCGTGTCAAGAGACAAAGAGCTCCCCAGGTTTTTGTCAACTGTACAAAACCCTCTCCTTTCTGAGCTTTTTCAATGTACTGCAATTCACCTTCCCTGCTCCTTTTATTATTTACTCCTGTGTTCTCTCATCTGAACAATCTCTTTCAAGAAATTATTCTTTTGAGCACTTCTGCAGGCCTCTAATTATTTCTGTTGTCCATCTCCCAGCTGTTTCTATTTATTCCCTGGCCCCCTTTGCTTGGGAGTGACCCATATCACAGGACACTGATATAATATCTTATATTTTCAATATCATGTTCCACAGGACTTGGTGGGTTTTTCCTGTCACTTCCCTGGTGGTTTTTGAGCCACTGCTGCAGCCTGAGCAGTGATACCATTGAACTGCTCACTCACAAACCTCTTTTTTCCCCCTCTTTGGCAATAACTTAGAGAGATATGTGCTGTCCAAATATTCTTTTGAAGAGTTCACTTGGTGTTGCCAGCTGGGAATTTCCACCCAGCCCCTCAAGATTTCCCTTTGACAATGCAGGGTTCCATTAAAAGCATCCAGCCACCTTCAGCTTAGCCCCAAAATCACTTTTTCTGCCCTATTTTTCCCTTTCCCTGCCTTATTTTTCCCCTTTCCTGCTTTATTTTTCCCTTTTCCTGCATTATTTTTCACTTTTCTTACCTTATTTTTCACTTTTGCTGCCTTATTTTCCTGCTTTCCCAACTCACAAGTAAATACACCCAAGCAACTGCAAAACCCTGGGCACAGCAGTGGTTTTTGAGTGGACAAAGGAATATTTCCTCCCAGCCCCTCAAGATTTCCCTTTGACAATGCAGGGTTCCATTAAAATCATTCAGACACCTCCAGCTTTGCCCCAAAATCACTTTTCCTGCCTTACTTTTCACTTTTCCTGCCTTATTTTTCACTTTTCCTGCCCTATTTGTCACTTTTCCTGCCTTACTTTTCCCTTTTCCTGCCTTACTTTTCACTTTTCCTGCCTTATTTTTCCACTTTCCCAAGTCACCAGTAAATACATCCAAGCAACTACAAAACCCTGGGCACTGCAGTGATTTTTGAGGGGACAAAGGGATATTTCCTCCTATCTTGGGGTGCTGTAGGGATGGGGAGAGCTTTTTCCTCCTACTCAAACCACATCAGGGCTTTTCCAGTCAGCCCTTGGCTCCTGGGCCTCCTCAGCCCCCCTTGCCAGGGAATTTATCCCAAAACTTTCTGGTGTCCCTATAAATTCTGTCCCCCAGTCCTGGTTTGCTGATTTGCTCCCAGAGATGTGATTTCCCCTCCAGGAGCTGCTTTGGCTCCTCTGTCTCACATCCAGGAGTTCTTTCCCTCAATTCTGTTTTCAATAACCTCCTCATTGAGCTTTGCCTTTAATTAAGCCTTGCTGATTTGCAATGTGCAGGGGAACATCTCCAAAGGGGCAGGTTTCCTATGGAGCAGCTGATTTGAGCAGGATTATCACTTTTATTTCTCCTTTTCCTCCTGTCAATAGCTCAGCCATGTCTTTCACAACCACAGGTGTGCTCAGAGCTCCATCAGTGCTTCCCTGGA
Organism: Myiothlypis coronata; assembly: GCA_035041385.1. NCBI lineage: Eukaryota > Metazoa > Chordata > Aves > Passeriformes > Parulidae > Myiothlypis > Myiothlypis coronata. Next base: position 4,639,919 of record JAWWLW010000095.1, on the reverse strand, counting down.
AGAGTTAACAGGGACATGTGGCATTTATTCCTCTGCAATATTGTGCTTTTCCTGAAGTGTTCTTCAAGCCTCCCTCAAGTGTAACAACTCTTTTCCCTCCCAGGCCCACTGTTCTGGCAAATCTATAAATTCTCTGGGAGTTGTTTGCATCTCTATGTGCTCTTCAAATCCCCCCTTACCCTTCCTAATTTCCAGCTTGTGCTTCAGCCAGTATTGTTTATATCCCACTCTGCTGACGCCACTGGGGCTGGGTTTTTTTCCACTTTCTGGTGATATTTGTCCCATGAAAAGCACAGTCTGATGGATTATTCCCCCATTTTTTAAAAGTGCTGCAGAAGCAGAAGGCAGGGATGGCCAAGGGCATCAACACCACACTCAAATTGCCTGGCACAAGCCACGTTTGAGCAGCAACAGTACAAATTGGTGGCTTATTATTAATTAGATTGGCCCTGCTTTTATCACATCACCTGTAGGAGTCAGATTTCTCCCATCTTGGAGCTGGAAGAACAGCAGTAACCTCAGGGTTAAAGCTTTCTGCAGCTCCACAGAGCCCCACGATAAGAATTCAGCATATCCTTGTATCATTTTATGCAAGCCAGACAAGGTGATTTATAAGTTATTCTCCCTGAGCTTCAATTAATTTCACTCAGGACATTTTCACAGTTGTACAATAAATGTTTAAATTAAGACATTTCCCTGCTCCCCACCCTGCTGTGGAATGGAACTGAATATTAACTGGTTATTGGGTGCCATTCATGGCCTGTGCAATTACAGATAAGAACATCGATCTGGCAGAAAAACAAATTGGCTCTTAAAAGAGGGTGCTTGGGATCTGACAGGTTAGGATGATTAGGCATCCCTCTAATGGATTCTGGATATTACTCCTGGCTACAGGCAGGAAGCAGACACCCACCCCACTGCTGGGCACCGGGCTGCTCCCTGCCCTCACCCAGCAAACAGCTGGAAAATGACCTGCACTTGTTGGCTCCCTGAATTGACCTCCTTGGTTGGTCCAGAGTTTATGGCTCTGGGTGGGTAAAGCAATATTTAAAGGGAAAAAGGTTTCGTGGTATAACCATCTGATATTGGGTTTTTGTGGTATCACCCTCTGATATTGGGGTTTTGTGGTATAACCATCTGATATTGGGTTTTTGTGATATAATCCTCTGATATTGGGGTTTTGTGGTATAACCCTCTGATATCAGGGTTTTTGTGATATAACCCTCTGATACTGGTTTTTTTGTGATATAACCCTCTGATATTGGGGTTTTTGTGATATAACCCTCTGATATTGGGTTTTTGTGATATAACCCTCTGATATCAGCTTTTTGTGATACAAGCCCTTCTGATTTCCAAGTAAAACTGAGGAAAACTCCAGTTCTCAAGCTGGAGAAACCCACCAAGAGATTGCCTGAGATCTGGGACCTCCAGGTTGGCACAACCACAGAGATACCCTTGGGATTAATTCTAAATAAGGAGGGCATTGGACTCTGGGATTTTTATTCCCTACTAAAGTATGGAGAGACCAAAATACTAAAAATTTCCGGGGGGTTTGGGTTATCGTTGTTCTGCCAGCTCATAACAAAAGAAATCACATGGGTAAAAATATAAATATAAAAATCAAAATCTAAATGTATAAACACACAAACCATAAATATAAATATATTAATATATATAATATAAATGTATAGATGTACAAATGTATAAATGTATAAATATATCAATATATAAATACATACATATACATATATATAAATATATAAATATATAAATATATAAATATATACATATACATAAATATATAAATATATTTATATAAAAATATATAAATAAATAAATATATGACTATATAAATATATAAATATATAGATATAAAATATATAAATATATAAAAATATATAAATATATAAATATAAATAGTGAGAATATGCAGCTTTAAGGACAGCAGAGACTTTACAAACTCTTCTTTAGGAGCAGCTCTGCAATGTAGAAGCTCCAGCATGGCCACCAGCAGCTGCACCTTTGGCAGCCACACCAAGGCATTGTTCTCGTTCCTCTGCTCTGTTTGGATTTAACCAGACTAAACTATACCCACACTGAGCCTGCACTGGCCAAAGATGTGACCACAACAAAGATTGGGCTGAAAATAACTGATCTATAGCTCTGCCCAGCTCCTGGGTAGGACAATCAATTCCACACATTTCTTGTCTCCAGAAAGGTCACTCGTCATGTTATTAATGTGCTCCAAACACAGGCTGCAGATTTCCTCTGCAGTTGCTGGCTGGGCTGATTTTTCATTTTCCCACAATGAGGAGATGTTTTCTAAATGTTTCTGTCATGGAGCTGTGAGGCTTTTCCAGTAAAGGGCTTGAAAAATGCAATGAGGATGGTGTCAGTAATGTCACTGGGGAGAGCTGGGGACGGCGCTCACACAGGGCTGGGGGTGATTCCACTCCAACCTGGACAGACTCACCCCCACACCAGGCTTCAAATCCAAGAGAAAATTGCTCCAAATTGGGAATTCTGGCACATGGAGCACTGGCTTTCTTGATCCCAGCACTGGGGTTTGATTTGATGGGTTAATCTCACACAGGAGGATGTTCTGTCCCCAGCTCGGTGTCCCCTGCTGTCCTCTCATACCCAGCCCTTGGGACTACAGTCAGCAAAAAGTTCTGATTTGTGTTTTGGTGATTCCACCAGCACCGAGAGCTCCACTCCAACCTGGACAGACTCACCCCCACACAAGGCTTCAAATCCCAGAGAAAACTACTCCAAATTGGGAATTCTGGCACATGGAGCGCTGGCTTTCCTGATCACAGCACTGAGATTTGATAAATTAATCTCATGTTCTGTTCCCTGCTGTCCTCTCACACCCAGCTCTCCTCCAGCCCCCAGGACTGCCAGTACAGTCAGCACAAAGTTCTGATTTGGGTTTTGGTGAGAGCCCTGAAGAAACTCGAGCTGTCATCGTGTCCCTGGGACAGCAGGAACTCACCAGCCTCACCCCAGCCCGTCAGGAATCCAACTCCTCACAGGGAGAACCTCATGGAGAAAACCCAAACAAGGCAGAATTATCATCAAATTGCTGCTTTCCACTGCCTCAGGTTCAGAATTGGGTCTGAAATATTTTCATTTTCTTTTCCAGCTAGATCTTCAAGTATCAGCATCTTGTATGGATGAAAAAAGCCACAAAAGGCTTGCAATTTTTCCCCCACATTCATATTTTTTTAAAATGAGAAATGCATTTAATGCTTTCTGTTAGGGAAAGGAGGAGATGAAAACAAATGAGGGAGTATGAAAACTAATAATTCTCCATCTCTCCTCTCATTTCATGAACAATCTTGCTCAGAGCTTTGGAAAACCTAATGAAGTTGAAAAGACAAAGAGGTTTGATTTTTTCCTCCAGATTCCTCCCCTGTGTTGTGAGCCATCTGTAGCTCCAATGAAAGACATTTTCCACTCAGTTAATCCAGAGACTAAACCTTCCCAAACTCTCTCCATGTTTTGTGTTAAGAATCCATTGTGAGATCCTGTTATCGGTGCAGCTTGAGATACTGCAGTGACATAAAATCTTGTAGATAATACAGGCTGAGCTGCGTTCAGAAAGCACCTGATAAAACCAGCAGAAATGCAAAAAAATTCCACTTTTTTCACCCAATGACCTCCCCAAATCTATGTCTTGCTCTTGACTTTTTATGAGCAGCTTGGCTTTAGATTTGTTCCAAAGCCCTTGAAATAATTTGAGAGATTCCTGTTGACCCCACCAAGGCCGACATCAGTCCTGGGGACTACAGAGGAGCTGCTGCACCTCTCAAAAACAAAGATGAAAATTTGTGCCAAACCCATTTATTTTCTCACAGGTACAGCTGCCACTTGTCCCTTGATTTTTTCGTGGTGCTGCTCTGGAAAATGAGTGCAGGGTTTGACCAAAAATTCCCATCTTTTCCTCTGGGTTTGATCAGGATCTGGCTCTGCTCTGGGAAAACCAGAGAGGTGAATGAGAGCAGGCTCAAACCCTAATGAACACCATTTTTAAAGTTCTTTTGGCTCCCCAATGTGTGCCACCCTAAATAAATGGCTGCTGGTGCTGTAGCAAAACACCCAGAGTGTGGTTTTAGTGCAAAATAATCACAAGGAAAGGCAGATTATAAATTCTAGCAGTGAAACATGACCGTGATAAAAACCACAAATAGACCCAGAAGGGCTCGTGGCGATTTAAGGCAGATCTGTTAAAATGTGTGCACGACATTACAAGTTTGGGATTGTGCTGAGCTGGGCTTTAAAGAGTTTAAATCCCCTCCCAGAGGGCTCCACCAGCTCGTGTGTCACCTGAATTCCCTGTGACATCAGTCAGGAACCTTTTTTGAGAGGCAGCACCTCCAGAGCACTCCCAACCCTGCCAGCACTGCGCTCATTCCTTCTTTATTTCAACCCTAAATGAAGCCTGGTAGCTCCCCACCTTATTTATTCCTTTTAATTGAGCTGCAAAGTGGATGCAGCCCTCCTGAAAGCAGCTCTGTATTGATCAAACCTGACCTATTTTCTTGGTGCAGCCACCCAGCTCCCGTGGCAGCAGCAGCAGCAGCAGCACAAACCTGCTCCATCAGTATCTTCCATTTGCTGCAGCAGGGAGGAGCTGGTGCAGGGTTTTGAGACCTGCTCGCTCATCAATCTGATTAATAAAATCATCAGTGGGTGAATTATTATCAATTGCAGGGACAGGGTTTGGGACACACACACACACACATGGCCTGGACCGTGCTCTCAGCCACTCGTTTTTCACAGGATGGGAACAGTCAGGATTTACCCTCCCCTTGGCTGGAATTCTGCATATTCAGATGAAAACTGGAGAAATTCAACTTAATAATTGCGTTTACCTGTAGAGAATTCTGCACTGCTTAACCCCGTGGTACCTGAGTATTTCAAAAGAGTTTTTAAACCAAAACTTTCCCCAGCATTTTTGATGCAGAAGAAAATCATGAAGTTTGACAGAACTGGGCACAAACACACCAAAAGACTCAAAATTCAGGCTCAGAGTTCAGACCTTTTAAAACATAAACTTGAGATTTAATGTTTTGCTCCTTATTCCATCCAATATCCTTTTTTTCTGAAGGAAAATGTACTTTTCCTGCTTGGGAAAAAGCAAGGAGGAAGCTGTACAGCTTCACAGCCCTGCTCCAGGCCCCATGGCCATCCCAGACCTCTTTAATATATTTATTTATTGAAATCCAGCACCCCTATTCTGAACAACTGAAGCCACCATTCTATGAGCCACTCTTCCCCCCTCAGGAACCCTCTTGCAGAAATTTGGAATTTATCAGCAGAGATTAATTGAATCCCACCAGTACTGTACATCAAATGGAGGAACAGGGCCCCTATTTATCTCTTAAAGTTCTGAAAATGAAAAACATCTAATCACTGCTTGCCTTTGATGAATGCCTCATTGTTCTCCTCGCCAGAGAGGCATTTCATATGGCACTGGCAGTACAGTGCTGCTGGGGAGGGGGCTGCAGCAGGGCTTGGAAAAGTAGAATTCCATTTACATCCAACAGAAATATAAAGTTTCCATGAGATGGGAATTTTTTTTTCTCTCTGTTTTTTGGGGTTTTTTTTTTTTCCTTCCCTCCCATGGCAAAAAGAAAATAAAAAATGTTCTTAAGGCGGAGCAAGAAACTAATACAATTAAATACTTTGCTTTGCCTGCCAAGGACATTTGACTGCTACTGTGCTACATCAGGTATGTAATGAAAGGCAAATGACAACGAATCTTAATGTGGTGGGGAGCTTGGGTAACTGTAGTTTTATGTCAGGGATAGCCTGGCAGAGAAAAGCTGCATTGTACCCAGGATTAGCAGAACTGCAGGATTTCATTAATGACCGAACAGCTCTGGAGCAAAACAAAGATAGTTAGGGAGTAAAAAGAGAACATGACCAGAATGTGTGGCACTAATTGGAAATGTATATTATCTTCCCGTGCTGGGGGAGCAGCTCTGGGCGCTGGCCATTGTCATCTGGGCACTGTCACAGGGACAAAGCTGTTCCCAGGTTGGGGCAGAGCTGGAGGAGCAGCCAGCAGCACTTGGGGTGGTGGGGTTTGGGAGCAGGAAACAAAGCAGGCTCAGGTGGGGCAGGATCCAGCTCCTCTCCCTCCTCCCGAAGGGGCAGTTCCTCACCCAGGTTGGATTTCTGCCTTTAAACACCTCATCCCTCCCTCCCTGCCCAGACTAGAAATGACAAAACAGAGCGGCCTTTCAGAGCAAAAAAACCTGAAATTTGCTCCTGGACAGCTTCATTTTTCTCCAGAGTCAGCATCAGCAAGACTTTCTCCCAGGCAGAGTCACTTCCAGTAAGTCATCACTTCCATTTGCAAAGCTGGAAACTGGAAAATGACAACTCTGCCCATGCAGAGATGGTGCAAAGTCGATTAAAAGCAGCAGGAATTGCTGCACTGCTCATTCTGTACCCAGCTTTGTGTTGGTCACATTGCTCAGCCCTTATTTCTCATAATTCTTCAGTCTCCTCCCCAAAAAAAGAGATTTTTTTATATTTTTTAAATATCTACAGAATACACAAGTTGTCTGCAGTCATACTCAACAACTTTTTGCTCAGGACAGTGAGAAAAACAAAAGTGCAAGGATAAAAATCCCCTTTTTTCATGCAAACCCTGCAATTCTTACTGGGACAGACCCTCCCTGTACACTCAGCTCCTGTTGCAGGGCTTGGGGCTGTGATATTTACACCCACTCAGATGCTTTTTTTTTACATGGTCAAAGTGGTGTAAAACAGCTCAAGTCAAATGACAATTAAGCTTATTACTTGAGACAGCTTTTTTTTTTAAGGGAAAAAAACCCCAAACTGCCCTTGACCACTAGGCAGAAGGGAGGGGGAAGGGAGAGAGGGAGGGAGGGAAGGAGAGACTCCTTAAGACAATTTTGAAACAGTCCAGTACTTCCCTGATCACTTTGCAAAGTTGAAATATGATTACAACCTTTTTGCATACAGAAAGGACCCATTTAAATGAAAAATTAGCTGCCTTAACAGGTCAAGCACACAGTTACATTAATGTTGTGTAGAACAATAAATCAACTTCGATCCCCAATTGAAAAAATGCTAATTTAGCCGGGCGATTCACTGATTGTACTTCCCCCCGTGGATGGAAATCTTTTCTTTTATATTTTTTTTCCCCCTTTTTTTTTTCTCTTTTTTTTTTTGTTTTTTATTTTTATTCAACACCAGGCAGCGATTCGCCCGGGCCCTCCTAATGGCGCTCTCGCAGACTATCAGCATTTCAGTGGAATTCTGATCATGGTTTTAATATTCCATGCAGCTTTGCCCCCTCTGATTTCATGCTGAAACATTAACAAGAGCTGACACTGGAGATTAGAAGCAGACAGCTGGAATGCCAGGTCTTTGTTGCAGCATGGACATGAGCCAACATCGTTCAACCGCAGCCAAGAGGGACCTGGGAAAGTCTTCTTAAGAAGGGGAGGTGGGAGAGGGGCAGACAAGGTAGTTTACTGAAGGGCATATACAAGTAGATAATTGCAGAGCCCTTTCATCTCGTAAAGCCAAATTCTAATCAATCCTGGTTTATTAAGAGGGTCATTAAAGGTAAAATTAAAGGGGGGAAGGAAAAAAAAAGAAAAAAAGAAAAATCGCCATTAAGCTCGGCGAGCATAAAAGTTTTGAGTAGAAAGCGACTGCACGGCCACAGCCACCTCTAATTTGTCTGCTTGTTGTTTGCAGTGGTGCTGCTGGTTGGAAATGCAGTGCTGGTCTCCTTTAAAAAAAAGAAAAAAAAAAAACAACAGATTTAATCCACTTAGTTCCAGGTGAATAAATTGAGAAATAAAACTGGATTTATGTGCTGGTGCAGTGTGTGAACTGTAAATTCCCAGGCAAAAAGGAGGAGGTAGTATAACACAACATTCTTGTGGCTAATAAATTGTTTCCCGAGAAGAGAGACCTAATAAAGAGACATAACTTCATCCAAACCATGGGGCAACTCTTACTCTTCATCCATTCTTCAGGGAGGACCTTGGGGAGGGGACAGCAGATGCTCCATGGCAATGCTGTGTGGGGTTTGGGGGCTGTTTTGGGTTGGTTCTTTTGAAAAGGAACTTCTGAAGTTCCAATTATGTGGTGCATATATGGATATAGTGTGTATTGACATATATGTAGAGTGTATACATATAGAGTGTATATAGAGAGTATAAAAATTATATATAAATGTAAAGATATATAAATAGTGCAGCTAGTCAGACAAACCTGGGGTAAATCAATCAAGAAAGGAATTTCAGATGAAGGCAGCACTGGGGGAAGCAGCTTAGCGCTGAAAATGATACCTGGGAAAGCCCAAGGATCACGGTGTTTATCCCATCACACAGAACCCTGCAGCTTAAAAATCAGGATCAGCTACAAATCCAGACCCCAATCCCACTGTCCCCTCCACTCCAGCCCCCAAGGAAAGGGGTTCCCCAGCTTGGGGACCTTTCCAGGCTGGGATCTGGAGTGATTCATGTGCTGAGTGGCCTTTATTTACTTATTTAATAATTCCCATCTGCCCCTCTCACCAGCCCTTCCTCCTTCCCTGCCTCTCCCATCTTAGAGATGTGCAGAAGAATAAACAAAGAGCAAATATTTGCACTAATAATCAGAAGGTGATCTAAATATTGGACTCAAGAATCTCAGCAAAGAGTGGATGAATGGGAAGCATTTAATACTTTCCCCTTCTACACATCTTTCCACCAAAGGCATGAAACAACTTCCTGAAAATGATTTACAATTACCTCGTGCCTCCTTTGATTTCTGCAGCAGCCCGGAACAAGGCTCTGAACTCGGCCCAGATTTTAAAAATCTCATTGTTAATTATTAATCCTCACAACAACCTGGGCAGGGCAGGAACCCAGGCAGAATTGGGGAAACTGAGGCACAGGGAGCAAGGATGCAATTCGTGTTCCAGTGATGGAGAAAGTCCAGGATTAACCTGGAAAAATGCAATCTGCAGGTGAGGAAGAGCAGGGCAGTCCTCACAGCATAGCCTAGATGGATTTGAGTTTAAATCAAGCTCTAATCTGAGTTTAAATCGAGCTGTGGGGACAGTGAGGAGCCCACAGGTGAGGCCAGCCCCACCTGCTGTGAGAGGCACTTTATTGATCCTCTGAGGAGCTTCTTCCCCTGGGTGATCACCCTCCCTGAGGGGACAAAAAAGGAAAAGTGCTCTTGATTTGTATTTGGAGTTTGCCTGGCTCGGTAATAGGCTTTAATGCTTATCTCTAGTAGATTAAATGGCCTTTTGGTATCTCTGAGTGTGCCAGGGCAGTGATGGAGCCATCTCTGCCCATCCTTTCTCCTAAATAAACTCTTCTTTCAGTCTGACACCAAGGCACCCTCACTTCACCCCTCAAACCCCTTCAAAAAGCAAGGTTGGTATCAGAATTACAGCCTGGCATGGGTTTGAAATGCCCTTCCTCTGCCCACACTCCTCCTCCTCCAAGGGCTGCACGAGAGCTCCAGCCAAAGCCTCCTGTGCCACCTGCACTGGGCTGTGTCTGCTCTGATCCCCCCAAACCTTTCCAAGCTCATTTCCAGGATTTTGTACCCCTGGTTTGCACTGCTGGGCTGTGGGTTAGGGCTGTGATTTATTGGTTTGAGTTTATCCTGGCAGGGTTTGCCTGCAGGGGATATCTGCAGGTAGATATTCCTGCCCTATTTGTGTATATATATACAATATCTGCCCCATTATACACACACACACACACACACACACACACACATATATATATATATATATATATGTATGTACAATATCTGCACCATTTTTATATATTATATATATATATATTCAATATCTGCCCCATTTATATATATATATTATATCTGCACCATTTATTTATAGATATATATATACAACATCTGCCCTATATATATATATACAATATCTGCACCATTTTATATATATATATATATACAATATCTGCACCATTTTTTATATATACATATATATACAATATCTGCACCATTTAGATATATATATATATATATACAATATCTGCACCATTTAGATATATTTACATATATATATGTATATCTATATTCACATTAAAACACAGGGACAATGACAAACCAGAAATCTGTCAGCACAGACACATTAGTGATACTCCATGCCAGAAAATTCCTATTCAATTGTAATATCAAGATTCAAAATTTGCTAAAAGATAACAAAAAGCTCAGGTGTGACAGCTCCAGACCTTGCTGTCACACCTGAACTTCCCAGCCCAGCTCTCCCAAAGCTGCTCCATTTCTTGCCTCCCTCCAGGACCCTTTTTTATCTCTCTGTTTGATCTCCTTTCCCTCTGGCATTATCCTCTCCCCTGGCCGGTTTTTGGTGGTGCAGGCCCCTGTTTTGGGATGCTCAGGGGGAATGTTTTGCTATGTAAATGCAAACGCTGTCCCTGCGTGGTGCCTCCTGTTGTTCCTGCTTTCCTTTGGCTAATTGATTTGTTCTTGTCTAGACTTGAGCTCATTACAAGGAGCACTAAAGGCTCAGCATCATTTATTTCATGGCTAAGTCAATCTGTGCTCGAGTGCTGGGGCTCTAGATTGGATAAGGAACAGGTTCCTGCAGATGGAAATGGGAAGGGAAAATAAAAGCTGAACCAGGTAATGAACGGAAATGGAATGGCCATCATCGGATCCACGGATACCATTGACCTTTCTCAGATTTACATCATTATCTAAAGTTCACCAGAGACCTTCCATGCTTGTTATCATTATCCCTCATTAGAAGTCACTCTAGAAGCATTAACAAGCTTCTGAAATGCTCGGCTAATTGCTTTAATAAGGCAATATCAATACTAAGCCATAGTTCCCATGATTAGATAGAGGCGGGGACCCTTCAGGCTTTGCCTCCTTGGCTTTAAATGCTGGGCTGGGGGCCTGAGGGAGGAAAGCAAAAGGATTTCCTTGGAGAATGGAGCTCTTGGAGTGGACATAAAATGCTCTGATGTTGCAGAGTGCAGCTGTATTTTAAACAAGTGGGGCTACACTGCTCCTGTCGGCAGAGGAGGTGAGCAGGGCAGGTGGGAGCTCTCCAAATTTAGGCAGGTGAGCTTCCAAAGCAAACCCTTCCTCAGAGAATTGCACCAAACAGGGAAAGCACATCCACACACTTGTCTGGGCTTGGTGCTCAGCCAGCAGAAGGCAGCTGAGCTTTGGTCCAGCAGGAGCTGATTTATTCCAGGGCAGCAGTGGAACAGGGACATTTTTGGGACAGGGACATTTTTGGGACAGGGACATTTTTGGGACATGGACACACTCAGGGAATCCTACAGCAATGGGGCATCCCATGGAACTGCAAAAAAACCATCAAAATTTGACTTTGCAGTCACTTCTCCCTGAGGATCCTGCTTTCTGTGGTGAAAATGGGAGTGCACACAATCAGCTCATGTCCCTCTCCTGTCAGATGAATCATTTTATTAAATTTCCTGGCCTGACCTTGTCTGCTGGGAGAGAAAGGAGGGCAGAACCAGGCCACGAGAGAGCAGCCCCTCCTCTTTAATGGCAGCAGTGAGTCAGCCCCATTATGGGCACAAACCCTCCCTATTTCAGCAAATTCAAGAGTTCCACCAGCTGGACATTTCCTGCTTTATCTCTTCCTTCAGGGACTGGTGAGAAATCAGAAATTTCTCTGAGGAGCATCAAAGAGAGTGAAAAAGCTCCATGACAGACTTGGTACTTGCAGAAATGCTTGCAGAAGGGTGAGGAGGAATCATGATCCTCCAAACCTGAGGGGCTGGCTGGCTGAGAGACCCTTCTCCCTTCTCAGAGGGCCCAAACCTTCATTTTTCCAGCAGATTCTGCAATGAATCCCATATTTCCCGAGACAAATCTGCAGCCCATATAAACCAGGAACAATGGGGCCCTCCCAAAATAGCCTGGGTTTCATAACAAGCCCAGCACTGAGCTATTGTCAGGCAGGGCTTTGTACAGGGCCATGGCAGAACATTTGGCTCCAATGCTCAGGAGTGAGGGCCTGGTGCATTCTGAAAAATGCCACAGCATCAGTTTTCACTCAGGGATGGTGTTTGCTCGGCAGATAATAGCAGATAATTCCTCCAGCCCTCCTGACAGCTCCAGCTGACCAACAGATCCCAGCTCAGCTTCTGCTCCAATGAAAAGAGGAATTTTTATTATTTATATATATATATGTATATATCTTTTTTTTTACCCCCCCATTCATTTGTATTTGTCAATTTTTATTATTTATTTATATATATTTTTTCTTTACTCCCCCATTCGTTTGTATTTGTCAAATCTCTGTTAATACTTGTAGGGGAAGAAGAGGCAGTAAATAAGATGATGGGCTGAGGGTCATGTTTGGGAATAATGAACTTGAAAAAAATGGAGGTGGCTTTTAAAAATGAAATAATAAATAAAAAGTCATTTGGGGATTTGTTAATTAATTTTTTAGGGAGTTATCAGTTTGTTGGAGGTTTTTTTATGGAGATTATTTTCTATTAATACCTTTAATTTCAGCTTCTACAACTTGTAGCAGCATTTTTGAGGCCATAACCCCAAGATGAATTGGGAACTCCTTCCTAGACAGCAGATCTGCCTGGAATTCAGGCTGGCAGCATTTTAAAGGTGCACAGGGAGGAATTGCATCACTTTTGGGGGAGTTTGGCTGCCATGGGATGGGCTCAGAGGATAAGGTGCTGCTGAATGTGATTTACACACAAACCCAGTGGCTCCCACTGCCTAAAAACAGAAACCTGGAACTGAAACCCATCAAAAGGCTCAGAGCCCACAGATTTCAGTGACTTTGGATTAACCCCCATGCTTTTAATTACCAGAGGCAAAAGAACATCATTTTACCTTCCCAATAATCCCAAACCTTGCTTGCAGCTATTTAACAAAGCAAAAATAATCTCCCAGAGCTTTTTGTTGCTGGCTCACCCCAGCCCAGTGCCCGTGGAGTGGATTATTCTGCTGCTGACCTTGTTTGTGCTGCCCCATTCTGGAAGTGAAATAGTTACCAAACTATTTAAACTATTGTGTGTGGGTGGGGAGGATCAAACCAGCATTTTTGTTCATCAATTCAGATTAAAAATTTAATTTCATGCTACAATGAACCCATACAGAGTTATATCTATTAAGGTCACCTATTTCTTGTACTCCAGCTTGCTTTAGGTATTGATGACTGCAGAAACTCTTTAGAAGATAAGAATCACAGCTCCAGCCTTCTCAGCTCTCACAGTTTTAATGTTAGACACAATTTTCCTGACTCTCAAATACCTTGGACTTTATGTTTGAGAGCAAGGAGGAAAAAAAGAAAAAATGGAGCTCACTCTCTCTTTCTCTCTCCCTCTCAGTTGCTGCCTGGAATTTTTAAATAACAGAGATCTGGCTTTAATTGAGGCTTTCATTGTTTGAAAAGGAGCTACAAGTATTTCTAAACTAAAATATTTGCATAGTTTCTTGCTCTCTCTGTTAAATGCTGAGAGGTGCTGGACGTCTCTCTGAACTGTCCCTTCTGGAGAACACAATTCCTGTCCTGTTCCTGCAAGAGAAAAGATTTGCAGAAAGGTCTTCTGAATACATATTTAACATCTAAATGTTTTCCTTGCTATCTTTGGGCCAAGTCCTTATTGGATTGTTACTCAAACAAAACTCCCATTCATGTCAAAGCAAGCCAGCCTTTCATTAGCTCAGGAATTTAGCAAATTTGTGGTTAGTGGCATCCAGAAATTGGTAGCGTTTAATTGATCAAATGAAATCATTTTTAAAGAGGGATTTTCAGCACCAAAACAAAGATGTGTGGCCATTTGGAAACACTTCAGAATGAACTCACTGGTTTAGCCAGTCTTGCTTTGGTTGGGGTTTTTTTCATCACTGGCTCTCAAATGCTCTTTCCTGGGTTTGTCCCAGGGATCTGTGGCTCAGGAGGTGATTTTTGGTACAGCCATCCCAATTTTCACCATGAAGAACAGTCCTGACAGTGAAATCCAATCAAGCCTGGGGTTTAATGAAGGCAGGTATTTCTGTCATCTTTTTGCCATAAAAACTATGAACTACCCCCAAAATTGCTCACGAATTTGCCTGTAACTCCACATTTTATTTGGATTTATTCTGAGTCTCCCAGAACAGGATCTGACCCAGCTCAGGCACAATTTGCCCAACAAATCCCCTCTGTCTTTTCTTCCTTGTTACCCTCCAGGTACTCAGTTCAATTATCTTCATTTTCCCAATAATTTTCCATTGGCTGGCCCTGAAATGACTGCTCATTCTGCACTTCACAGCTCCCCTCCACAACTTTTTTGGGAGCTCAGCATCACTCCTGTCCTTTCACAGATATCCCTTCCCCCTGTTCTCAGGGTGAACAGCACTGAGATTGCACCAAGCACTGTGCAAATATTACAGGATCAAGTCCATCAGGCCAATCACCATTTCAGACATTTAATTTTCCAGCAAAATTAAAAAAAAAAAACTCTGCTAAAAGAGGCACTGCTGAGATTTTTCACCGTCCTCACTCTTCCTCCACTGCACAAATCAACTTTTGCCTTGCCTCAAATGAGCTTGCAGTCAAATGTTGAGTCATGGTGAGCTGCAAACAGTTCCTTGAAATTAAAAAATTAAAGGATTACATGACTAGACAGCCAGAAGTGGCTTATCAGCCACTGGAGCAGAGAAAGCAAGGAATTAAAAGGACAGCACCAGTCCAGCCAGGCTTGCCTTAAGGTAGCAGGGCCTGAAAGTTTGATCTGTGGGACAGGCAGCACCTTGCAGGTGAGATTTTGAGGTGCCAGCAGTGGAATGGGAAAGGGAGAATGACCCAGTTCAAACCCCACTTGGAGTAAGAACCTGAGTCTGCAGGAACAGGGAATTCCAAGGGCAAGAAAGACTCACAGAAACAAATAGATAGATAGATAGGTAGATAGATAGATAGATAGATAGATAGATAGATAGATAGATAGATTATAGATAGATGATTGATAGATAGATGATAGATAGATAGATAGATAGATGATAGATAGATAGATAAATAGATAGATAGATAGATAGATAGATGATAGATAGATAGATAGATAGATAGATGATAGATAGATAGATAGATGATAGATAGATAGATGTTATATAGATAGATAGATAGATAGATAGATAGATAGATAGATGATAGTTAG
>JAWWLW010000095.1:4602467-4614193 GCA_035041385.1 Myiothlypis coronata | reverse complement strand
CCTGCTCTGAGCTGTGGCTGGCAGCTCCCAGCAGGGCCCTGCACCCAGGCCCTTTGCAATAACCCACAAGTTCCAAGACCAGAGGAAGATTTATTGTATTGTAACAGGAACCTCGCCCTCTGATCGTCTTTTTTACTCTCTAATTCTCTCTTTACTGTGCTCTTGCCTTCTTTCTCTTTACCTCTCCCTCTCTGGGGCCTGCTCTGAGCTGTGGCTGGCAGCTCCCAGCAGGGCCCTGCACCCACATTCTTTGCAATAATCCCCAACTTCCAAAAGGTCCCTGCACCAGGCCCTTTGCAATAAACCCCAAATTCCGTGACCAGAGGAAGATTTATTGTATTGTAATGGGAACCTCACTCTCTCATCCTTTTTACCACTCTCTCTACCCCTCTCTTCTCTCATCCTGCTCTGAGCTGTGGCTGGCAGCTCCCAGCAGGGCCCTGCACCCAGACCCTTTGCAATAAACCCCAAATTCCAAGCCCTGGCTGCAGAGATCTCTTGTCTCTGTCCATCCCAACCCTCCTACCCCATTTTCTCCTACAGAGAGGTGATTTCTGCAGGGCTGTTGGGAGAAGAAGGCTCTGCAGTGACATGGCAACGCTGCAGGGGAGGGATGCAGGATTCAGCCAGAATAAACACCAGGAGCCACAGCCTAAAATAACTGCTGTGCTCTCCTGTGAGGCTGGGAAGGGAGCTTGGGTTGAAGATTAGCCACAGCCTTCCACAAGTGATTCTCAGCCAGGCAATTAATCTCTCTGGAACTGGACCCAGGATAAATGTTATCAGCTCCTCGTGTGTTTCAAACAGATTGGGCCCATTTTCTCTGTGGATCTCACACAGGAGGGGAAAAGAGCAGGGGATGTAAGTGAGGAGGGAAGCAACCAAACACATCACAGAGCCCCAGCATGGTTTGGGTCAGAAGGGACCTTAAAGCTCATCCAATTCCACCCTGACACTTCCCATTATCCCGGGGTGCTCAAGCCCCATCCAACCTGGCCTTGGGCACTGCCAGGGATGGAGCAGCCCCAGCTCCTCTGGGCACCCTCCCAGGGAGGAATTTATTCCCCATATCCCATCTAAATCTACCTTCCTCCAGCTTCAAGCCATCCCTTGTCATCCTAGCATTACATGCCTTTGGAAATCCAACCCAAAAAAGGAGAAAAATAGGGAATTCAGGAATCAAATATAAGCTTAATAAGCAGTGAGTGAAGACTGGCACAAATGCAAGGATTAGGTTTTCACCTGACACACCCCAGTCTGGCTGAAAGAGCGTTAAAGCACCTAAAGTAATTTTTATTCTAGAAAAGCACCTAAAGTAATTTTTATTCCATAAAAGGATCTAAAGTAATTTTTATTCTATAACGGGACCTAAAGTAATTTTTATTCCATGTGACATCCTTAGTCAAATGTAAATTTAACTTCAAAGTTAAGTTTAAAACATAAAAACACTGATTTCTTTTTAAACAAATTTAAAAAAAAATTAAGATTTAACACCAAATTCATTCCAAGTCTTCCCTTTCAGATCTAGGTTCATTCCAACCCAACCATCAACTGGGAAATAAATCCCAGAGAGGAGGCTCTGAGCAGGCACAAAACAACACCCACCTTCAGCCTAAACAACTGAATTTGCACATATTTTGTGCTAAAAACCAAAGGAAAATACAATGGCAGTGTCTATCTTGGTTTCCCAGCTCCGTGAGAGGATGCAAGGAGACAGATTGCTCCTCCCTGTGAACCCAGGCTGCCTCAGTGTGCAGCATCTCTTAAAATTCAGGATGTTAAAGCCCTTATGATAAACACATCTCTGCAGCCAGAGGGATTTTTAATCTCCCTTGATTTACAGGCATTTCATTGCATTTGAGTATAACTTATTTTAATAGCATGGTGGAAATTGCAGCAGGGGCTAATTAGAGCAACGAAGTTAGTTAGATTTGTGTGCATTTGGAAAACAGGCTGCATCTTTTTTTAATAGGATAATCTAAATGGATCACCCTGACCTGCAGAGTTTTCCCTGTAGGTACCAGGACTCTTCTGCACTTCTCTGAATGAGGTAACTCCCTTGGAATTAGGGGACAAAGATAATTTATCCCTGGGAGGGCCAGATCCTACAAATTTGTGGGCAACTCCCCTTCCCACAGAAATAGTGGGAGGTCTGGGCAGCTCAGAACCTGGCAGGACTGAATATTGAGAAAAAAACTCCTTTACTTTCACTGCCATGTCATTAATGGATGCTCAACGTGCCAGCAAGCCCCACTGTTTGGGATTTTTAAGCCTCACAGTCATGGTCTTAAACTAAATTACAAACCATTAGGCCTCAGCCAAACCTGACTTGCTTCAGCACCACCAGGCTGGTTTGAATTTTTCTCAACTTGAGGTCGTCGTCTACAACTAATTCAAACCACATTGTGGAGGTCAACAAACCTGTCCCTGCCTCTGCCTCTTGTCTAATCCCTCAAGGTGAGTTCTCAGACCCAGCCATCCTTGGACTCTTCTAGATAAAGAAGAGGAAGAGCCATTTTTGGGGTGCAGAGTCGTTTTCACCTGAATTTTAGGGTAAGGTGAGTTACATCCTACAAGGAGAATTTATTTTAAAGAATTTATTTTAAAGGAGAATTTATTTCTGCACGACCAGATGGGAGGAGCAAACAAATGATTGGCCAAACACCATTCTGCCCTCTGCCACCATCCACTGACCTTCCCAAGCCTCTGTGGGCCCAGTTCTAAGAAAATCACCTGACTTCCAACAATTTAAAGGAGGAAAGGGAAAATCATCCCTGTGTTCTGCTTTTCCAGGGTTTCCCAATCTCACACTGGAACAGCAAAAATCCACAAAGGATTGGTCAAACATCATTCTGCTCTCTTCCACCATCCACTGACCTTCCCAAGCCTCTGTGGGCCCAGTTCTAAGAAAATTACCTGACTTCCAACAATTTAAAGGAGGAAAGGGAAAATCATCCCTGTGTTCTGCTTTTCCAGGCTTACCCTACCTCACACTGGAACAAGGAAAAGTCCACCTGGGCTCAAGGAAAAAAAAAGCTGGGGAGCATCTTTGATCCCCTTTGAAATTTCCACAGAAGGATTTCATTTAATTTTCCAGGCTTCTTTGCCTTTCTCCTGCAATAATGGCTGATATCATTTAGTGCAAAGCACAACGACAGCCATTAAAAATGGTTATTAGTCTGGAACTGCCTTCTTAATAGGAAACACACATGGCACACTCTGGGAGTTCAATGTTTTTTAATAGACTTGGAGGTAAATGCCACTGTGACCCTTATTCTTCAGGAGGGAGGGAGGCAGACACACAGAATACGTTTCTTGGGCTGAGATTTTGCCCTTAGGCAGAGCCTTGGGCGGGAGGTGGAGCAGCTCCAGCGCTGCCCTGGGGAAGGACAGAGCCTCTGAAATGCTCCTCTGAGGATCTGCAGCTCTGCTGCAGGGGAGGAGGATGCATGAGCACTGCAGCATCCCTGCTCAGCTGGTGCACCAGCAGACTGACAGCCTTCTCCTCCCTCTCCTGCCTCCTCCTCCTCCTTCCCCCAGGCGCAGCAGGACCTTTGCAGGGCCGGGCTGCCCTTCAAGGTGACCCTGGCGAGGCTCAGACAGACACGGGGGCTGTGGGTTCCTGGCATTAGGGCTGAGCCCAGCTCCCCCTGCCTCCCAAATGCCCCTTCTGCAGCGAGGGATGTTAAAAATTCCTGCCTTGGGGAAGAGTAAAACTGGATTTCCCAACCTTCAGCAGGCTGATGGGAGACTGCACATCAACACTGAGCAGTAACATCAGGAAGAGTTTTCTTTATTTACTCCCCTTCTCCTTTAGTGCACATCAACATTGAGCAGTAACATCAGGAAGAGTTTTCTGTATTTACTCCCCTTCTCCTTTAGTGCACATCAACATTGAGCAGTAACATCCATAAGAGTTTTCTGTATTTATTCCCCTTCTCCTTTAGTGCACATCAACATTGAGCAGTAACAACAGGAAGAGTTTATTTGCTCCCCTTCTCTTCCCACACCTGAATCTGCTGTTTAAAAGCAGAACTTGGGGCTTTTTAATTAAAAATAGTAAAAGCACCATCCCCACTGCAGTGTGAGGAGCTGGGGGTGCCTTGACCTGATGGGAAGTCTCTAAATCCACAGCACATCCAGTGTTTTCAGCTCTTTACCTCACCCCCTTCCTCAAAGCCTATTTCACCAAGTGGGAATTTGATTTGCACTGTCAGGGAACCTCCAATGCCTATCTGATGTTTGCATTAGGGTTTGTTGTTGTTTTTGCTCCTTTCATCACCTTATAAAGGCCACACAATGATTGCGTGATGCTGAGACTTTTGACAGATGTAACATATGTGCAACAATATTTATCATTTATTTAGCATGCTGGGTAGAGAGGCTGGCAGGGCTCTGCCATGCCTGACTTAAAGGCTGCTGGCATTTCCATGAGATAAAATCCCATCATGCAGGGGGTTAAGAATTCAGGCATTTCAAATCGCATCAGGCTGAATCATGATTCAAATCAGAAAAGCCAGTTTTTGGTTCACTAAGGGCTGACAAAGTGGGGCTAGGGGGAGGGTCAGGAGGAGCAGGAATGGATGGCAGGTCACGAATCTCTCCTTGCTCTATGACCAGGCTAATGCACTCTGGGTTTGCAAATAACTGGGGGAGAGGGGGGCTCTGCCCAGCTCGGGAGCTCTCCTGCATTTTCAAAGGCGCCCATCTCCTGCCCTGCTGCTCCAGCCAGTTTGGGTGGAAGCAGACATCAGCCAGCAGTCATCCTCTCTGAAAAGCCCACTGCAAAGGCTCTGACAGTTGCATGTTAAGGAGCACATGCCTGCCAGACACGGAAATTCTGCTCCGCTCCAAGGTCCTGCAGCTCCCGGGAGCAGAGAGGAAAATCCGTGCTGATGGAGAGAGGCAGCAAGGCCACGGCAGCAGAGCCCCAGGTCGAGCTCAGGAGCTCCACATCCAAACCCTCTGGGCTGTCTCAGTGTCTGTCAGGTGTGAGTGACACTCCAGACCCCAAATCAGTGCTCAGTGCAAACACCCTTCCTTCAGCCATCCTCAAAATCAAGATTTCGCTGACGGGTTTAACGGTAATTTCAATTTATTTTCATTATTTCTTTTCATTCTCAAGCAAAAAGGGATTAAAGACCCCACCCAAACCACCAAGAACTGCCAGTTTATCCTGACCCTGACTTGCCTGAAGAGTAATGAGAGGAGTCCTTTGACTTCTGCCCAGTCGCAGCTCTCTCTGTTCTCACGGAGCAGCAGCATACCACACATTTCATAATTAGGGCGAGAGGCAGAGATAAGGCCATGGGGCTGAGCACATGAAAGGAATGTGCTGGGTGTGGGGAGATGGTGCTGAAAGGAAGGAGAGTTTTGTGTTTTGTACGGGCTGGAAAAGGCTCTGGCAGAGCAGGGGTAGGGAAGGGGGAGCTGCGTGTGCCAGGGGAAGGAGCACGTGCGGCAGGAGAACGGGCAGCTTCCCCTGCCAGCCCTGCTTTCCAAGGATTGAAGAGAGGCTGGGAAAAATCCCAAAGTCCAGGACACACATTTGGGAGGAGATTTGGCATCCAGGTAAAAGGAACAAGTGCCCTGCAGTCAGTGGGACACAGCCAGGGTGGCTGTCCCCGAGTCCTGCAGACCCGGTTTGGGGCAAAAAGAAGATTTGGGGTTTTTCACTCTGACCATTCTGCACAAATCCAGCTCAAGGTAATATTTAGGAAGCCCACTCTGCATTCTGGAGGGCTTTTGTGTTTGTTTGGTTTGAATAGCCCTGGTTTTGGCAGCAGGGCTGAGGAAACCACACATTTTTACAAGATTCCAAAGTGAAGAGAGACCTCGGCGCTGAGCACAAAGCACACAATGGTGGCACAGCATTATTTGCTGAGCAAATCCAGAAAAACAAAGCCAGGAAATATGAAAATACAGCAACACAGAACCTGCAAATTCTGATTTTTAGCCTGCTCTCTGCTGCCTGTGGATGAGGTGACCTTTGGTGGGCCAATCCATGTTTTAGTGCCACTCTTGCTCCTCAGACCTTGGGTTTCTGCCTCTGATTCCAGCTCTGGGCTCTGGGCCTGCTGCACTCCTGACCTTTGTGGGCACTCACAGCTGCTCCTGAAACACCAAGAAATGTCTGCATTCCATATTGCACCTCCAGCCCACAGCCCTCCCTGACCAAAGAGGAGCCGGAGATAAATCTGAATATTGGAGCTGATATTATTCCTGTTAAAATTCCTGGGTGGGAGTAAATCCATATTAACCCTCAGCCTAAAAAAACAGCCTATCTGATTGCTTTTTTTGCTGGTTTAGATATTAAAATTCAGGCCTGGGTATCAGGTGTGGGAGCAGGGAGTCTCTCCTTTGTCTCAGATAAAAGCAACTCTCCTGATTTTACACCACTGCAGCATCCCAGGCTTTGTTCCTCACGTAGGTTCCTGCTGTTGATAAACCAGGAAGGAACGACCTAAAAGTGGTTTTATTTTCCTTTTTAATATCTATTGAAATGCTGTGTTTGTACCTGCCAGCCCTTCTGCTGGGGGTTTGCTCCTCCAGCAGCAGCAGCCTCTCTACAAAGTGCTCCCAAATCCTCCCATTTCCTAACAAAAGCAGCACATGAAGCCCCTCCATAAATGGTGGGGAGCATTTTCCTAAAATCAATCAGCCTCTATTATTCACTTGAAGGCCAATCTCATTGTCTACTTCTTCCTCCGGAGGCCGATTTCTGCCAGGTAGAAAATTAAGTTTCCTTTACTTTTCTTCCCCTACACAATTTTTCAGTGTTTCAGCACCGTTGTTCGGTGTGGGAAAGCGACTTCCTGTCTCAATAAACAAGTGCACACAAGGCTTTTCTGGACACATAATGGGCTCTTTTTTTTTTTTTTTTCCCTTTTTCTTTCTTCTTCTTCTTCTTCTTTTTTTTTTTCTTATTTTATACAAAAAATCATTCCACACTTAACACATCAATGAAGCCACTTAAGCTCTACTGCATCTGAATTAAAGGGGGAATTGTGTGATCAAAGAGTGTGAAGGAACCACACATGGAGTTCTTCAGACACTTTACTTTTGTTACATTTGATACATAACAAACCCAATAAATATGCTTATCCCAGTAGCCCATTTCATTATCTCATATCCTTATGTTTAAGAGCATTTCCTTGAAGAGCTGCTCTTTCTCCTTTGTTTTTTCAGCATCATACTTTTTTGAGGCGGTTTATTTTAAATGAAGATGCTAAAAAGAGAGAAAAAAAGAATTTATTCCTTTTTTTTTTTTTTTGTCTAGGTGTGCTCAAACAAGACCAAAAATCCCCCTCCACTGAGTTTTTCCCTGGATGTATTTATTCATGTGAAAATACAGGCATTAACCTCAGTTACTGCAGGTTATTAGAGACAAGACTTGCACCAGGAATGTTTCCTAAAACTCTTCACAATAATTCTCCACAAATTCATCCCTTTCTCTCCACCATAGATAAATCACTTGGAAAAAAAATACAGATTTTGTGTACATTGATGTTTTCAGTGCTGAGAATAATTACCTGTCTGCAGCTCAATTATTAAAAAATAATGAAGATTGGAGCCTGCCCATTTTTTCCTGTTGTTTCACGTGGAAGTGACCAATTTCTCTGGCCAACAAAGAAGCTGCAAAGTCTGATTTTTGGGGAATTGCTGATTATTTGTAGCCAGCAGTGACATGTGGCTGGTCAAAGAGCTGTCAGAGCTGAGCCAAAATGGGACCTTGTTCAATGAGCTGGAGGTTTGGGGGGTGATTTTTACCCACAGATGGACAAATCCAATGGTTCTGTGAGGAATCTCTATTTCCAAAAGGAAATTCTATAGGATTTCTGCTGGAAATTGCATGGCCAAAACGATATTTAATCCATTCTACCACAAATAACCATGGCAAAACCATCCACCAAACCTCCAGGATAACTTATTTGGGAGGAAATGACAGGTGCTTTTAGCAGGGTTGTTCATTAAAAGGCATTTCAAAATGGAATTTTTCAAACTGCCTTTGCATCTTTTTTGTTTTTCCCGGCTTCCCCTCCACTTTCCCCAAGGGGTTCTGACAGAAATGCTGGAGACAGGAGGTTTTATATCCCCTGAAATGGTGAGATCAGCCCCTCCTTGCTGCCACACACAAGATTGGCTCCTTTTTCTTTTTAAAAAATCAAGAAAATGATCCTGCCTTAAAATCATGGACTGAACTCAGCACATCCAAACACTTCTCACGTGCAGTGGGGAAAAAAAAACCACCTGAACCACCAGGAAAAAAACCCTGAAAAACACCAAAAAAAACCCTAATAAAATATATTTTCTGCTCTGTTTAATTCCTATCAGTAAATATCTTTACAAATATGCTTTTGTGATGAGCACAGCCTGCTTGGAGCTGCCTTTGTTTCGAGGCTTCCCAAATCAAAACAAGCAAACAAAACAAAACAACCCCCTGCCAGCTCCTCGCCTAAGTAGGGCACATCCCTGTCCCCATCCCAGCCCCAGCAATGTAAAAATCTCAATATTTCACCCCAACCATGAGCTGGAAATTCTGTTTATATCTCAGAAACCTCCAGCTCTCCAGCAATAGAGGTTTCACCACTAATTTTGCATTTTTTATCCATGCAACAGCTCCTGAAATCAGGGAAATCTGGGAGAGCATCATCAAGAGGGGGGGACATAGGGAGGTGATTTTGGCACTTGTGGTTGAGGAGGAAAATCTGGTCAAAAAAGCTCAAAGAGAGCCAAGAATTTCAAAAGGTGGAAGGCAGTGAGAAGTTTTGGGGGTGATTTTCCTAATTCCTGTTCAGACTCAGGATTGCAGCTGACACTGGGGTCTGGAATGGCTGCAGGTCACAATCCTACAGCAATATTTCATTTAATTCCTACCAAGAACGTGCCTGATCAGGAGGGGAAACAGAACCAAAACCCAGCAGCCTAAAACCCAGACTGCTACTGAAAATTAATGCTAAAATATCAACCCAATAAAATATCATTATATGCTAAAATATCAACCCAAACTTCCACACTCCCCCTTTGCTTGTGGTGCACTTTATTTATATATTGGGATCCACATATAAAGGAAATTTTCTACATTTCCCCTCCTTCTGTTGCTTTTTTTTTTTTCTCTGCAGATCCATGCTGGTCATTAAATCAAGAATTGAAGTTTTTAGCAGCAGCTGGGGGGTAAAATCTTGTTTTAACTCCTTTAATGCATCCCATTTATTTAAGCATTTAGACATTTCCATGCCTAAAATGATCTGCTTGGAGCAAATAGGAAGGACAGAAAACATTCAAAGTATTTTTATAATGTTCTTTTTTTACCCCCATAGTTGAAATCCCCATCCAGTTTTGGATTTCTGCTTCATTTTCTGAACAGGAATTTTTCAAGGTGACTGTGCTGGGTGTGGTTTTAATAACTTTTTGATCCTGAGAAGAAACATTTTGGAGAAATTAAATGAGAAATAATCAATTAATAGCGTTTAAAACAGCCTGATTGCAAAAATTTGAGGGAAAAGGTGCAAAGGCTGCAAAACTTGCCTGAAATCTTTGCCAAGACACTTAACTGGTAACGAAAAAAATCAGCATTTGGGGTTTTTTTAAACAGATTTAATTGAGAAAAGAGACCTCAAAGACCCACGGATGCTTCCCTAAATCACTGCAGACATTTATTCTGGCAACACATTGTACCCAATGATTAAACCAATTCCCCAACCAGAAATTTTTTAAATCTTGATGGAAATTGGGAAGCGAATTTCAAAAAGGAAGAAGTGGATTTTTGTTTTTTGAATGGGGCCGTTTGGTTTTTCCTGCTGCGTGAAATAAAGTTTCCCTCATTGTCTTAATTCAATTTAATTTCAAACCTGCCCTGGGAAAAGCCTGAAAAAATTAGAAAAGTTGTATTAATGTATAAATTAAGGTATTTCTATGGATTTAACAGCCCTCACAAAAATCTACCAGGTGGACAAAGATGATTCTCCACTGGTTTGGATGTGGAAAGGAAGATTAATTTCAGTTTTTGAAGCTCTTTCTGACAGTATAAATGTAGCTTGGAAATTCCCCATTTCCCCTTGACACTTTACAATGGATCATTTGAGTTCCTAAGTCCAAAATCTTTAATTTGTTTTTAAGCTGTGGCCACTTTTCCTCATACAGGAAAAATCTAATCAGGAATTAGGGAAGTGCCTTTCACCAGCACTTCCTAATTTCAGATATTTTTAGGCCACTGAAGATGCTAATGCTGCAATTAGAATAGAAATAAACTGGTTTTCACAACAATTCTTGGCAGAGAGGGAATTCCAGCAGCCTCTTGTGCTCCAATATGAGAGATTCCAGGAAAAACCTCCCCACCAGCCTCAGCACAAAATTAAAAAAAGGAAAATTCCAAGCCAGGCTGGACTGAGGGAGTCAGATCCAGGGTTAATTTATTGATTTAGAGTGAGCAGAAACCTTAGAGACACACACAATGTCCCCTTCCCTAAAGGAAAATTATAAATTATTCCATACTGGAAATAAATTCCTCAGAATTATAAATTATTCCATACTGGATATAAATTCCTCATAATTATAAATTATTCCATACTGGAAATAAATTCTGCATAATTATAAATTATTCCATACTGGAAATAAATTCCTCAGAATTATAAATTATTCCATACTGGAAATAAATTCCTCAGAATTATAAATTATTCCATACTGGAAATAAATTCCTCATCGATCACTGGCATGGCCATGGCTGAAAATCACACCTAAAATCTGATAATTTTAATTCCAATTAAAATCTGCAGGTTGTAATGAGATTAAAATGAGTTGTGCTTCAGAGAGGAACAGTAAAGTAGAGAAAAATTCAGTTTTTTCCTTGAGGAGAAAAATCCCAAGCAGATCCTGGATTGCCAGGATGGCACAGCTGAGATATTTTGGTATCATTCAACAAAAAATAAAAATTGTTACCACACTGTCCAACTACATTTTCCAAGTGCTTCATGCTGCATTTTAACTGATTTAAAAGAAAATAATTCAAAATTCATTGTTTTAATGCCTCTAGAGAAAGATTTTGGCTGTTAGCACTGAAATAAGAATGGGAAAAGGTGGAGCCACTTAATCTTCAGTGAAGCACCTGAAAACATTGGATTTTGCATTAAAAAGAGCCCAGAAATGGATATTTTCATTTTAAAAATGTATACTTGATATAATAATATAATAAATAATAAATTGATAATAATAAATAATAATTTAAATGCATGTTTCAGCGCTTCCAGAGAAATATTTCAGCTGGTAGCACTGAAATAAGAGTGAGAAAAGATGGAGCCACTTAACCTTCAGTGGAGATTCTGAAAACACTGGATTTAGCATTAAAAAGAGGCCAGAAATTGATATTTTATATAATATAAATGTATATTTTATATAATAATATATTAATACATAAATAATAATAAATAATAATTCAAAATGCATTGTTTCAATGCCTCCAGAGAAAGATTTTGGCACTGAAATAAGTGAGAAAAGTTGGATCTGGACCTTAACCTTCAGTGGAGTTCCTGAAAACAGTGGATTTTGCATTAAAAAGAGACCAGAAATTACATTTTACATCACATAAATGTATATTTAATATAATAATAGTTATAATACAATGCATAATAATAAATAATCAATGCAAAATAATAAATAATAATTCAAAATTCATTGTTTCAGGAGCTCCAGAGAAAGATTTTAGCACTGAAATAAGACTCAGAAAAGTT
>JAWWLW010000095.1:4557971-4571468 GCA_035041385.1 Myiothlypis coronata | reverse complement strand
CAGGCTCAAATCAACGACCAGATGAAAGTGTACGAGACCCCACTGCCCCCTCTCTTCCTCTCGCTCTGTCTCCTTCCCTCTCACACACTCTCACTCCTGGAAAGCTTCAGTGTCTGGTTACAGACTCTTTTGGATCCTTCCCCCCGCTCCCCACCCTCGCCCTTTGCCAACTATCCTAGAGATTCCTTGCATGCCTACTTAAATCTTTAACAGAATAAGGACCCGGCTCCCCCCGCACACTCTCACACACTCCACTGCCGGTCACCCTTCCCAATAATCCCTTAAGCCGCCGGGAGAAACCCTCCGGCGCATCCCCTCCGCATCCCCGCCGCATCCCGGGTACCACCGCGGGACCCTCCTCGCACCCGCCTTCCCGAGGGGTGCAGGGGGCTGCAAGGGGGAGCAGAGGGGCCGCAGCGCTCCTTCGCCCCGCATCCCCGCGGCCGGCGGTGGATTTCACAACAATAAAATCCAGCGCTGGCTCCGGCGGGTGCCCCCCGCTGCCCCCCCAGGCAGCCGCCCGTGGAAATCGCACGCCCCACGTCTGCAGCGAGGCAGGCAGACTGCCTGGCTCATGCCCGTGATGACTTTAGAGCTGACAACCTCCTCTCCTCGGCCCCCCCTTCCCCTCCACACCCACCCCTGCGCTCAATGGCAGCGCTGCTGCCTCTCGCACCAGACTATATTTGCAATATGTGCTAATTTACCAGCTATATGCCCTTGGATTTTAAAATGAACTCATCAGTCAATGTTTCTAGTAGCGATGCTCCCTCTCTCTCCCTCTCACACACCCTCCACTGCAGACATGTTACTCATTCCGCAAGCATTTCCTCCCCGAATGTCCGTCAGACGCATATACACTTCATTGATCAAACCAAATCCCCTGATAACAATAAATAATAATACAGACAGTTAACATCAGCGGGGAGTGGAGCAGGGGGGGCGCGGGGGGAGAGACAAAGATGACGACTAAATCTGCATTGTGCTTTGGGAGCTGAGCCCTGCCTTTGCCAGGGATGCTCTGCACAATGCAGGGCACAGGTAGCCCCAAACCCGAGCTCACGCCTCGCCCTGGGGCCTCCCCCAGACCCCCCCTTTGCCCAAACCCTGGGGATGGCGATGTCTGATACCCGAACCCACACAGGCTCCAAAAGGTGCTCGTAGGAACAGAACAGAAGGTGGTTCAGCCTGGGGAGGAGAGGAAGCACCTCACGAAAAATACAGCAATAAATGCAGGCAGTTTCTTTGTTAGGCTGAGCACCGCACAGACGCTCAGGAATCAAAGGTATCCGGGCACCCAAAGCCACCGGGATTGCCAGAAACACCTCCCAGCTCCCCCTGAAATCCCTTTCCTTTGTACTGAAGGCAGGGAGCACCTCTGCAAGAAGCCAGGTTGGGAAGAAGGGCTGTTAAATACCCCCTGTTCACATGCCGGGTATTTCAAGGGCTTTAGGGCTGCCCTGGCTGTATTTCCCACTTTCCTGGGGCTGAAACAGGGGAGGCAGGAGATTGGGATTGCCCCTTGGGATTTGGGCTGCTTAGGCAGCCTGTGTGGGTCTGGCACAGAGAAAGTGGCTGCAGTGTGAGCGTTCGGGAAGTTGGGGAGGGTGGGGCCATCTCGAAATCTTTGACTCACTGGGGTAACTCCCTGAGCACAGGAATCAAATTATTGCTCCAAGCAAGCTGCATTTATGAGCAGCAGCCTCAGAATGAATTGCTGCATGCACACAGAGCTGGGGACAGCTAAAATGAACGCATGGAAATAAATATGCAGTCCCTAATTAAATTATTGGGTGCAATGCAGAAGTCTCTGGGTGATGGAAGAGGTGGGATTATGCAGCAAAGTCGGTTTGGGAATCCACAGATACAAATTTTCTCATTTATACCGGCATAATCCTGATTGGCATCAGCCCGGATAGGGGAAGAATCACACCTGTGTACTGACGGATTTAATCTTTGGGAGAAGCGCTCTGGATTAGTGACTGGATCTGCCAACCATCCTTTCTCTCCCTTTAGGGTCCCTCACCAAGATTTCCCCATCACACAGAACATTTCACATCCATTGTCTCCTCATCTTCCCTCCCAATAAAAAAATGTTTGATTTTTTTTTTCCCAAAGTTTTGCAGCAAACACATAATTTCTTTACACACTTTAGCCAAGCCTTTGGAGGATACTTATTTCAAGCAGTTAACACCTGACCCCAATTTTTGTGGGTAATTAGTGAGCTAGATAACCACACAAAGTGGGTAATTATTTAGTACCCAAGGGTACTGTACAAGAGGGTAGAGGCTGGCGCTGTTAACAAAAGCACATCCCTAATTATTGTATCCATCCTGATGTTTTAAGAATAGTTACTTCCACCTAATGATCCATGATAAATCCGTAAACTCTTAGATGGGATAACCAAGGGCAGGGAGGGAGGGCAAACCAACAGAGGGCACAACTTGAATTTGTGCAAACTCCAAAAAACGAGAGAGGAATCCCCTTGGAGAAGGCAAGACTGGAAGTGCCTGCTCTGGGACAGCCTGAAAATCATCCCTAAAAGCCACCAGGGTGGCTGGGAAGGGTGGAAAATCAATTTAAAGCGGTACAAATGGGGTGTTCTGTGTGTGGAGAGGGTCAGAAATGCCCAGGGAGTTGCACTGGGCAGGGAAAAAAAAAAATCATATTTTATGAATTTCAGTTATCCATCACTGCCCGTATTTATGTTGCATTTCTCCCATGGAAAATGCTGCATCCTCAGGAGGATTGTCCTCAAATTTAAGAAGGGAGAAATGGGATATTAAATATTTAATATTAAATTTATATATATATATATATACATATAATATATATAAAGATATAAAAATGTGTATATATAAAATTTATATATAAAAATTATATATATAATTGATATATATATAAAATATATAAATATATAAATATAAATATTTAAATATACAAATATATATATATATACACAAATAATATATATATATATATTTTAAGATTTGAGGTTTCACCCTGAAATCTGGTAAATTTTGAAATACATCAGTTACTAAGTGATGGAGCTGTAGGAATATTTGAAATACTGAAATATTTGAAATATTTTAATATTTTAATATTTGAAATATTGAAATATTTGAAATATTGAAATAGAAACTAAATAATATTCAGTAGTTAAATCCATAGAAACATCCCCAAGGCAGGTGTCAGAGGAGGGTGCCACACTGCTTTTGGTGACAGCAAAAGGAGCAATGGCCAGAAAGTAAAACTCGAGTTCCACCTCCATCTGAGGAAGAACTTCCCACCCCAAATGCTCTGGGATTCTGTGAGAAAAAATAAAATAAAATTGTTTTAATCAGCTGCAGCTTGTGATAAAGAAGGGTTTGCTGGAAATGGATCCGTGGAACAGGAGAGCTCCCATCCCTGCCCACTGCCTGAGCACTTCACACTCACTTAAGGACATCCTCAAGCAGGACATCAAGCTCAGAGGAAAAGCACTTTTCCTCTTTTAATTGCTTTTATGAATCACCACCCACATCCAGACACTTCATTTACTGCAGTCCAGCAACCCTGGTTTGCAAACACTCCAATTGCAAAATGGTAAAGGCCTGGCAAAAATAATAAAATAAAAATAATAAAATAAAAGTAATAATAAAATAAAAATAAAAATAAAAATAATAAAATAAAATAAAAATAATAAAATGATAGAGGTGTCATTCTGTTTGGTCTGATCCCAGTTTTGCATTTAACTCAACTTGCTGCTCTGGGCCAGGCACTGCACAAAAAAGCCACAACTGGCAGCATCACCTGGCCCTGTGACCACCAGGAATTCAACATTTAAACAGAGAAAGTTTGAGGGGTTTCCACAACTTCTCGTATTTCTCTATTTTCTGTGGTTTGTTGGGTTTGGGGCTTTTTTTTCTTTTTTTTCTGGAGTGAAATAACCACAACAGAAAGAGGCCTGAAAATTGTTCTCATATTTAAAAAGGGGCCAAGTCTCTGCAGTCCATTTATAAATAAATATAAATAAAATTGGTATCCCCTCCACTAACCCTCTCAGGGGCATGGTTTGCAGGAAATTCTTGCAGAAATGGAGCAAAAGAAAGTTTGCAGAGAGAAGCTGGAAAACAGAAAGGAAGAATGAATTGAATCATGGAGACAGGATCAAAGGGAGGAGAGACCTTGGTAGGTGCTGTTGTAGCAGAAATTGAGTAAATACAAACTATTACAATTTTTTTTCCCCCTCAGATCAATTGGAATTAGCAATTCAAAGGGGGAGACACACAGGAGAAGGGATGTTCAGCCAGGGAGGAAGCTTTAGGGACTTCAGCATTAAATATAAAACCTTGAGGCCTTTTTGAGAGCAGTCAATAACTTCACTCTGGGCAGAGTGGAGAAAGATCATTTAGGAAATATCTTTAAAATAATGCTTACAGCTCATGCTTACATGAGAACAGCCTCCAAATTAATAAAATGTCTTCAGGGGAGTAGAAAACATTCAGTAGTAGAAATTAAGAATTCAAATGATGTGAGGAAAGTTGAAATTCAGAGTGGGAAGCAAAACTGGGCAAAGTTGTCACGATTTGGACATTTCCAGAACGGTGACCTTGCCAACCAAAAGCTTCCAATTTGAGCCTCACTGTTTTGCAGAGCAATTCCACACCAAATCACTGATAAAATCAATATTCTGCAAAAACACAGAACCAGCAGGACAACACTTACCCATCCCTGGAGGGTGGGGAGCCCTTGGAGGAAGCTGCAGTGTCCACATCGCCTTTGTCACCCTCCTCTGATCCCCTGGTGCTCAAAGAGAGGACAGAGAGTGCTTCAAAATCATCCCAGCCCCATTTTGCCACCTCCAAATCCTTTTCACCCTGCACCTTTCCCCTCCAAACCAACAGATTTTGCATTAAAAAGTGGTGCTTGGATTTTCCCCTCACCTTTCAGTTCTGCCAACAGGTTCTCCTTGAGCCCCTCCCTGGATAATGGGGAAAAATTGAAATAATAAAGGTGAGAAAGGCGTAAAATGATCGGAGTTAAAGGTGGTGAAGCAAAGGGGAAAGGACAATGGTGTCTCTGTGGCTGTGGACACGGGGAGCCAGGTGTGGAGAGGGATGTGACAGACAGGATGAGTGTCAGGGCTGCTCGGGTCTGTGCCAGCACAGCAGCGGCAGCAGGCGCAGCTCCAGTGCCCCCTGCACCCCTGCATGGCTGCTCTGCAGCCTCTGCCCCACCCCAAACTCACTGCTCCTCCTGCCCACAACGCACAGAGACACCCTCAGCACTTCCAGGACATGCAATGTGAAGGAAACAGGGAGTTTTCTTCAAAAAAAATCTGAATTTCAGCTCATTCGCTACGATAATGAATCACGTTACTTGGGATTTTTAATGTGTTGTAATAACACTCTCGAGTGGGTTGCACAAAAATGGTTTTGGGTGATAAATCTTATCAGTGTAAAGCTAAAAAAGGTGTCAGCACTGAGGCAGCCCATCAGGAACATTTCTTCCCAGTGTGATCCTTGCAATTCCAGCGTGAGTGTCTCTGAACAGCTCACTCGGGATCAGCTCCTGCCCTCACAGCTCCCTCGGGAGGAACAGGGACCTCTGCTTTATAGGCAGGGAGGAGAACCAAAGGAAAATAAGTGACTCATCCCAGACCCCACAGGGAGTCCACAGCAGAACTTCTGTGCCTGCACCAAGGGCTCGATAAAGACAAATAAATGGTTTCACTCGAAAGGCAGAACCTGTGCAGCCTTTGCCCATCAATAACAAAACAAGACAAGCCCCACGAGCAAGGGACAAGATTAAAACGCCAACCTTCATTCACCTGGAGTCTCCAGGAACCCCAAACTCGTGTTTCCCACAGGAAACACCAATTCCCAGAGAAATCCCTCCCAACCCCACCTTTACCTGGCACAATTCAGCCCCAGCCCCTCATTGTCACTGCTTGACCCACACGGGTGGTCCCACGTGCAGCCAAGTGCAGCAGCAGCAGCAGCTCCCAAGTGATGATTTGATCACTTTCCTGCTTAATTGCCAGTTTTAATTACTCGCACAGCAACAACAAAAAGTCAATCTGGCAACGGAAATCCATCCTCTGAACAACTTCTGCCCCTTCCCTCAGACACAAACTATTGCTCTATAAGCCATTCCTGATTAATAAGGGGCCCTCGTGGGAAAGCCACTGGATTTCATTTCCTTCAGCTGACGGCCCCAAGTCCCTAAAAAGCAAGGGCAAAAGAACCTTTATTTTATGGTGGCAAGATGACACTGCTTTTCCCCTTGCCATTTCCCTTCAGGAAGATACATCAGCACTACATTTGCTCCTCCATGTGGTGGGATTTCTTAAATAAAAACGTATGTTCCATACGTCTGAGCTTGGAAGCAGAGCTGCATTAGCCTGCTCACCATCCACGTTTGCTTCAGACTTGGCCAGCCACCTAGAAAACCTGCCAAGACCTCTCTGGCAGCATTTTCCTCACAGTTCCAGGAAAACATGGAATATTCAAAGAATTTCAGGGGCCTCCCGGCCTCGTTTGTCACCACTCTCCTTGCCCACTTAGAGCTAAATCACAGGCAAATTGCTCTAATGCCCTATTAAAGATTTAAAAATGGTCTTCTCCAGAGGAGGGTATCTGAGGACAAATCTCTGCTAATATATAATGCAAAAAGCCGTGCTCAGATGTGATGCAATGTGGCAGGAGGCAGGGAGGGAGCTGCTTTGCAGCCCTGCAACTTCCCAAGGGAGCTCTGTCCTGTTTGGGGCTTTTAAAGCCCCCTCAGCCAGCCAGGAAAAGCAGAGATTGCTTTTGTGCTTGCTGTTATTCCACAAATGGCTGCAACCTGACAGAGGGCAGGATTAGGTGGGATATTGGGAATAAATTCCTCTCTATGAGGGTGGGGAGGCCCTGGGTGCCTGGAAGTGTCCAAGGACAGGCTGGAGCA
The DNA here is from genome assembly GCA_035041385.1 of Myiothlypis coronata. NCBI lineage: Eukaryota > Metazoa > Chordata > Aves > Passeriformes > Parulidae > Myiothlypis > Myiothlypis coronata. Next base: position 4,564,538 of record JAWWLW010000095.1, on the reverse strand, counting down.
CCCTGGGATGGTGGAAGGTGTGGAATTATTGGTTTTTAAGGTCTCTCCAAACCCAAACCATGCTGGGATTCTGAACCCATTGAGATTTCAGGGTAAAAAGGAAACGAAAAAGTGAATTTCCAGCAGAGCTCATCATCCTGGGGCAGAATGCTGTTGAAGAGCTGACACAGGGACAGGGAGGTGATGATTGGCATCGATTCCATACCCAAAATTCAGACCAGGGAGGTGACCAATGACATCGATTCCATGCCCAAAATTCAGAGCAATTTCCTTCCTCTTTTCCCTTCCAAATTCCTTCCTGTTTCCCCTCTTCCCTTCCAATTTCCTTTGTGTTTTCCATTCTTCCCTTCCAAATTCCTTCCTGTTTTCCCTTCTTCCCTTTCATTTTCCTTTGTTTTCCCTTCCTCCCTTTCAATTTCTTTCACATTTTCCTTTGCCTTCCATTCTCTTTTGTGTTTCCCCTTCTTCCCTTCCAATTTCCTTTGTGTTTTTCATTCTTCCCTTCCAAACACCTTCCTGTTTTCCCTTCCAAATTCCTTCCTGTTTTCCCTTCCCTTTCCATTTCTTTAATGTTTTCCCATTTTCCTTTGTGTTTTCCCTTCTTCCCTTCCAATTTCCTTCCTGTTTTCCCTTCTTCCCTTCCAATTTCATGTTTTCACTTCCCTTTCCATTTCTTTCATGTTTTCCCTTCCTTTCCATTTTCATTTGTGTTTTCCTTCTTCCCTTCCAATTTCCCTCCTCTTTCCCCATCTCTTCCTCGTTCTTTTTCCCAAACCCCATCCTCCCCATCCTTTGTGGATGGAAATGCAGCTTTGAGGGGCAGCTGAGGCACCTGCCAGGCTGCAGACACCCCCTGGGCTGCTGTTTGTTGTCACAGGAGATGAGAGGCCACTTCAAACACAACCAAAACAAACTTCTCACTAAAGCCACGCCAGTGCCATTAATCCCACAATGGGTTTGACCTGCTGCTCGCAGCGATTCCTTAAATCTCCCTTAAGCTGAGGAGCACAAAGGGGCTGCCTGCACTGGCCTTGGGACAGTAAATAAATTATTTATTTCTCTTTTATTGTGGTGGCCCCAAATCTCACACCAGCCTGGGCTGTGCCCCACAAATCTGCAGCCAGGATGGTTTGGGAGCGACCTCACAAATTTCTGTGACTTCTGGTAGTGCCAGACTTACAAAAAATTCATTTTTGGTAGTGCCAGGCTTACAGATAATTCACTTCTGGTAGTGCCAGGCCTACAGGAAATTCATTTTTGGTAGTGCCAGGCTTATTTCTGGTAGTGCCAGGCTTACAGATAATTAATTTCTGGTAGTGCCAGGCTTACAGGAAATTCATTTCTCGTAGTGCCAGGCTTACAGATAATTCATTTCTAGTAGTGTCAGACTTACAGGAAATTCATTTTTGGTAGTTCCAGGCTTATAGGAAATCCATTTCTGGTAGTGCCAGACTTACAGATAATTAATCTCTGGTAATGCCAGGCTTACAGGAAATTCATTTTTGGTAGTGCCAGGCTTACAGATAATTCATTTCTGGTAGTGCCAGACTTACCAAAAATTCATTTCTGGTAGTGCCAGACTTATAGGAAATTCATTTTTGGTAGTGCCAGGCTTATAGGAAATCCATTTCTGGTAGTGCCAGGCTTACAGATAATTCATTTCTGGTAGTGTCAGGCTTACAAAAATTAGTGTCGAGCAGGGGTTTATCCACTCTCATTTTATATGAGGAACAAGGCCTAAAATGTTCATAAAAACTAAAATTCATGGCTTGAGTTATAAATCTACTGGATATAAGAAAAACAAGCAGCTAAGTCTGGTCAAGAATTCAATGATTCTTAAAAAGGGTCTGGAGTGGAGGTGATGGGAGGGAGGAGCCTCTGCTGATAAGACAGAAGAAATAATTTCAATTTCTTTCCATGTCTGCCCCAGAAACCTGATTCTTGAACTTATTTCCCCAGGAAACAGGGCCATGACATTGCACAAAGAGGCTAATTTCACTCTATAGCATGTACAGATGATTTGCCTGGGGAGAACACATTTTATATTTTAATGTATAAATCTAAATATATGCAGTGGGACTGCCTGGAGCACTGGAGAGTCAGGGCAGCCAGGAGTTTTTTGTTATTTAAAGAGCAAATTAAAATGAAGGGGGGGATGCATTCCCAAATATTTTGGATTTTCTTCTGCTCTGGGAAATTTCCAGACATGAAATTTCTTGTTTTGTTCCAGTTTGCTGAAATCCTGCAAGTCCAACACCACAATTGTGAGTTTGTCCCTGACTGAAGCCTGAGTGGACACAGAACTTATCCCAAAAATTCAGAAATGCTGAACTTGGTTTCACAGCTAAATCCCCAAACTATGAGGAGGGAAAAGTTGGTTAAAAGAGGGAGATGTGCACTCCCATCTCTGCCTCAGATCATTCATTTCTAAATATTGAGCAGCTCCACAGCAGCTCCTCCTTTCACTGGGAATTGCAATCAATTCCCCATCTCACTGAAAGGACATCTGTGTCCCTCACAGATTAAATTTTTACATGAATAATTTTATTTATTTAAATATTTTAATTAATTTATTTATTAGGTTAATTTTTTATTTAAATATTTTAAATTTATTTATAATTTTATATCAAATTCTATGCACCCCAACACACGTACACAGAGAGAGAACTTCCCTCTCCTGGTATTCCCATAGATGTGAGGAGCAGCATTTCTGAGATATAATTGATTTCTGAACTATAATTTATTTATTTATAATTTTTATTTATTTATTTATTTAAATATTTTAATTAATTTATTTATTAGGTTAATTTTTATTTAAATATTTTAAATTTATTTATAATTTTATATAAAATTCTATGCACTCCAACACATGTACACAGAGAGAGAACTTCCCTCTCCTGGTATTTCCATAGATGTGAGGAGCAGCATTTCTGAACTATAATTGATTTCTGATCTATAATTTATTTATTTTTATTTTATTTTTATTTATTTATTTAAATATTTTTAATTTATTTATAATTTTATATCAAATTCTATACACTCCAACACGTGCACAGAGAGAGAACTTCCCTCTCCTGCCACTCCCAAAGGTGTGAGGAGCAGCATTTCTGAATATAATTTACTTCTGAACTATAATTTCTTTAATTTTTATTTATAATTTCAATTTTATCTATTTATTTAAATTTTTAAATCTATTTATAATTTTATATCAAATTCTATACACTCAAACACACATCCACAGAGAGAGAAATTCCCTCTCCTGGCACTCCCAAAAGAGTGAGGAGCAGCACTTCTGAGCTATAATTGATTTCTAAACTATAATTTATTTTTTATTATTATTATCATTTTCATTTTATTTATTTATTTTTAAAATTTATTAATTTATTAGTAATTTTTATATAAAATTCTATACTTTTAAACTCCAACACACACACACACACACACAGAGGAGTTCCCTCTCCTGGCACTCCCAAAGATGAGAGAAGCAGCATTTCTGAGCTATAATTGATTTCTGAACTATAATGAATTTAATTTTTATCTATAATTTTAATGTTATTTTAATTTAAAATTTAAAATTTATTTATAATTCTATATTTTTAAACTCCAGTACATGAACACAGAGAGGGAACTTCCCTCTCCTGGCACTCCTAAAGGCGTGAGGAGCAGCATTTCTGAGCTATAATTGATTTCTAAACTATAATTAATTTAATTTTTATCTATCATTTTAATGTTATTTTAATTTAAATTTTAAAATTTATTTATAATTCTGTATTTTTAAACTCCAATACATGAACACAGACAGAGAACTTCCCTCTCCTGGCACTCCCAATGGCATGAGGAGCAGCTCTGAGTCTGGGGAACGAAATTATTATTTTTAACTGTCTGATCAACTTTCAGCCAGAAAATCCAGATGAAATCATGCAGAACCCCATCATCATCATCATCATCATCACTTACTCCCAGGGTTGCTGTGCTTGGAATTCCAGCTGTGACAGGAATTGTGCAGACATGACAGAGATTCAGAGACGGCATCAATGGAACACTCAGAGCCTCATTCATGGAGCCGTGAGCCATTCTGGAACTCCAGCTCATCCCAGGCCTCACACAACTTCCACGTACAAATTTCACTCTGCTTCATGCATCTGATTGAGGAGGGTGTAGAAATAGATGGGACTCACTGGTTAAAAAATAAAAAATAAAAAAAAAGACTGAACAAAATCCCTCAAATTTGTGACTGTTTAATTTCACTCCTTGCACTCTGTGAACCTGAGAGATTCCCAGTGTTCCTCCTCATTCTTCCTTTTCCTCAGAGCATCCTTTTGGTTTTTCCCTTCTGATGGGAATGGTTCAGTGCCTCCATCTCAGATTTATCTCTGGCACCTTTTTAGTCACTTTTTGTCCTCTCAGATTTGGTGGAACAGCTCCTGTGCCAACTTAGTGTCTTTGGAGCCCAAAATTTCCCTTTAGTGTCCATCAGGGGTTCATCCACTCCCATTTTATATAAGGAACAAGGCTTAAAATGTTCATAAAAACTAAAATTCATGGCTTGAGTTATAAATATACTGGATATAACAAACAAACAGGAAAACAAACAGCAAAATCTGGTTGCCCATCAAAAATTCAATGATTCTTAAAAAGGGTCAGGAATGGAGGTGATGGGAGGAAGGAGCCACTGCTGATAAGACAGAAGAAATAATTTCAATTTCTTTCCATATCTGCATTTTCCACAAGCATGTGAGAACAGAGCAGCAAAACATGAGCACTACTGGGAGGATTTTCTTGCTGCCCAGCCAGCCAGGAGAATAAAATATTTCAGAATACAACACTTGAGCAGCAATTCTGGGCAGATAATTTCAGTGGTGCTCTACAAGAGGCTTAAAAGCTTCCCTTAATATGCACTTTACAACTGTGGCAGGCTAATGATGGTGCAAGACCACAAAATATTCCCCAAATCATTTCCCTAATGACCTAAAGCTTTCAGATGGGCTGGTGGCGTTTGCTGTGTGTGATTTAAATGAGGATTGAGTTGAAAATTAAAGATTAAGCCAGAGCAGGAGCTGTCAGCTGTCTCTCAGGAGTGCACCTGTATCACAAACAGTGCAGAATGCCTGCACAGCAAACACAGGATGATTTTTGGGGTCAACACTGACTCAGTCTAGGCAGAGCACGTCCAAATATTGGGTTTTGCCATGCTCCACAGCTGGAATGCAAAGTTTTTAGGGACAGACTGGTTCCCAGCCTGTAGCAGTTTGAACTATTGCCATTCAGTCCAGGTAAACTGGGATATGTTACAAAATATTCTGAATTTTTTAACTGGGAGATCTCAGCACAAATGATTATTTTACTTTCTCTTTGTCCTTTCAACCTCCTTCCTGTCTGCTGGGTGCTTGGCTGGGATTTTGGGATGCATGGATGGGATTTTGGGGTGCATGGATGGGATTTTGGGGTGCATGGCTGGGATTTTGGGGTGCATGGCTGGGACTTTGGGGTGCATGGATGGGATTTTGGGATGCATGGATGGGATTTGGGGTGCATGGATGGGATTCCTGGGTGTGTGGTTGGGATTCCTGGATGTGTGATTGGGATTTTGGGGTGCATGGCTGGGATTTTGGGGTGCATGGCTGGGATTTTGGGGTGCATGGCTGGGATTTCTGCAATTCCTGCCAAGCTGGAGCAGAGCACCCTTGGAAGTCACTGCTCTTCTGTCAGGTTTAGAGCAGGTTTGGAATTAAAAAAGTCTCAGTTGTTGGGAAGAAGGAAGGCACAGAGTCACAATTGTACACGAGGCACAGGAGCTGTCCTCTCACTGGACACCACTCCATAATTCCTTGGATATTTGCAGTTTCCTTCATTACACGTGCAAACATCAGTGCCTTCTTTTGCTCTTTATCCCTAATAAATCCCAGAAAGTTTGGAATCCATCTCACATTTCCTTGGGCATTATCCCCCAAGGGCTCCTCATGGCAAGGAAAGTTCTGTGCCCTCCATATCCGTGGTCCATGAGGGAGAGCACGGATGGAAGTGGGATGTGTCAGGAATTCCCTCCCAGGGATGGAAGTGGGATGTGCCAGGAATTCCCTCCCAGGGATGGAAGTGGGATGTGCCAGGAATTCCCTCCCAGGGATGGAAATGGAAATTCTCCTCTCCACGAGTTACCTCAGAGGGATGGAAGTGGGTGGGGTGTGCCATCTCCTGTCCATGAATTCCCTCCCAGGGATGGAAGTGGGAGTTCTCTTCTCCATGAATTCCCCAGGGATGGAAATGGAGTGTGGCATCTCCTGTCCATGAATTCCCTCCCAGGGATGGAAGTGGAAGTAGAAGTTCTCCTCTCCATGAATTCCCTTCTATGAATTCCAGTGGAATGTGCCATCCCCTCTCCTTAAATTCCCTCCCAAGGAAGTTCTCCTCTCCACTATTCCCTTTCAGGGAATGGAGTTGGGATGTGCCATCCCCTCTCCATGAATTCCCTCCCAGGGATGGAAGTGGAAGTTCTCCTCTCCATGAATTCCCTCCCATGAATTCCAGTGAGATGTGCCATCCCCTCTCCATGAATTCATAGAAGGGAAT
>JAWWLW010000095.1:4446082-4457389 GCA_035041385.1 Myiothlypis coronata | reverse complement strand
GTGCAGAGCCACAAGGGCCCCCTGAGCCTCCTTTGCTCCAGGCTGAGCCCCTGCCCAGCTCCCTCAGCCTCTCCTGGTGCTCCAGATCCATTTCCAGCTCCATTCCCTGCCCTGGACACGCTCCAGCCCCTCCAGGTCCAGGCTGGACACAGCACTCGAGGTGTGACCCCACACAGGGACAATGCCCAGCTCTGCCCCATGGAGGGAGCTAATTAACCTGGCCTAATTAACCTCTGCATCCCCACCAGCCCTGCTCTGAGCATCCCAACCAAGCCATATTATCAATTCAAATATATAATATTATGTACAGTGAATAGATGTTTTTTGGGTCCCACAAGCAGCTGAACTCACACAAAGCTTCTGAGATGTCAGCTGGACCTGCCACAGCAGCACAGACACATGTGGCAGAGCAATTGGTGAGATTATGGCAGAATCAGAGAGAAAATATCTATTTATATGGATAGCTATACACTGATTACATAGATAAAGAGATGTATTTGATAGATATATTTCTACAATTAAAATATATAATATTACCAATTAAAATATATGATATTATGTACAGTGAATACAGATTTTTGGGTCCCACAAGCAGCTGAACTCACACAGAGCTGCTGTGATTTCAGCTGGACCTGCCACAGCAGCACAGACACGTGTGGGAGAGCTATTGGTGAGATTATGGCTGAATCAGAGAGCAAATATCTATTTATATGGATAGATACATACTGATTAAATAAATAAATAGATGTATTTGATAGATACATTTCTACGATTAAAATATACAATATCAATTAAAATATATGATATTATGTACAGTGAATAGATGTTTTTTGGGTCCCACAAGCAGCTGAACTCATATAGAATTTCTGTGACTTCAGCTGGACCTGCCACAGCAGCACAGACACGTGTGGCAGAGCAATTGGTGAGATTATGGCTGAATCAGAGAGCAAATATCTATTTATGTGGATATATTTGCATTGATTAAGTAGATAAATAGATGTATTTGATAGATATATTTCTACAATTAAAATATATAATATTATCAAGTAAAATATATGATTAAATAGATAAATAGATGTATTTGATAGATAATTTTCTACAATTAAAATATATAATATTATCAAGTAAAATATATGATCTTATGTACAGTGAATACAGATTTTTGGGTCCCACAAGCAGCTGAACTCACAGAACTTCTGAGACTTCACTGGACCTGCCACAGCAGCACAGACACATGTGGCAGAGCAATTGGTGAGATTATGGCTGAATCAGAGAGCAAATATCTATTTATATGGATAGCTATACACTGATTACATAGATAAATAGATATATTTGATAGATTTATTTCTGCAATTAAAATATACATTATTATGTACAGTGAATGCATATTTTTGGGCCCCACAAGCAGCTGAACTCACAGAACTTCTGAGACTTCACTGGACCTGCCACAGCAGCACAGGCATGTATGGCAGAGCTATTGGTGAGATTATGAATCAGAAAGCAAATATCTATTTATATGGATAGCTACATACTGATTAAATAGAGAAACAGATATATTTGATAGATATATTCCTACAATTAAATGCACAGTGAATCCATATTTTTACAAATCAGCACATCCAGCCCCCATATGATCTGTACATGGAGGGGAAGCTCAGCCTGAGATTCTGTTTCCAATTAAAAGCAGCTCTGCTGCAGTTAATCCCAGCCTGCCTGATGAAGCACACACTGCAAGGACAACAGGGACTCTGCAGGCTCAGCCTGTCATCTGCACCACAACAAGCTGGGTTTAAACCTCAGCACAAGCAGGGTTCGTCACCCAGCCCCTGGGCTGAGCTGCTCCCAACACTGTCCCCACACCAGATGGCCCAGGAGATCCCAAAATATAATTTATAAAAGTTTCAATTTAATAAATGGTATTTAATGAATTAAATACCACCCATCCAACACTGGCTTTGAACACTAAACTCTCACTACTTTTATTTACTGTGATTTTAATTACTGAACTCAACTATAAACCTGATTATTTACCTCCTTCCCTCCTGTCTCCCCATCCCATTTTCCCCTTTTGCACCTCCAGAAGTTGAGTCACCCCTGGAAAGTTTACAAAGCTCTGGGATCATCTTAAATCACGTGGGATGACACAAAAGAATTTGTGCTGCTTCCAGCAATTTTGAAAACTTCAGCAAAACTGAACTCCTCCATTTCTTTGCAAGGAGATATTTAAAAAAAAAAACATCTCCCAGGGTTTAACTCACTGAGCTATTAAAGTTTTCAATAGAAAAATGTCTTAGTGAAAAAGTCCTCATCAGCTTTTGCTTTAAATTAAGGGCTTAGATTTTATCTGAGGCTGAATCCACTGCTGAACACAAATCTTTTCTCCTTGCTCACAGCTTCTACAGGTGCAAAATACAAATTAAAAAAAAAAAATAAAAAAGTTATACTTTTCTTCTTATTATTATATTCCAAGATTCTAAGGGAATCTTAAAATATAATAATAAGAAGAAAATATTCTATTTACATTTAGAATAGAAATATATTCTAATATATTCTTACAGTGGAGAAATGTTCCATGATCCAGACCTGTTTCCTAAAGCTCCTAAAGCCTCAGAGGGGTGACACTGTGGAATTGTGGAATTGTGACAGTGGAATTCTCCCAGAAAGCCAAATCTGAGCATTTTGCACCAAGGAACAGAGGCTGAAGAGCCAAGATTGAGTTGCTTGATTTCTACAAGTCATAAATAGAAATAAAAGACAATTTGACAGATGTAACCTCATTTTGGGATGACTTCTTCCCCATCCCTGTGTGTGGAAAGGGAGAAATAATCCCACCAGCCAAAAAAAGAAGAAAAAATATGGAGAGAAGGGACTTTGTGCTGTTCCAGAGGTTGGGATTTTAGGATTTTAGTAGGAATGGCTAAAATAGGTCAGGTAAGAGAAAGTTTGGGCAAATTTCCTCCTGGAAGAGCCCCAAACCTCCAAGTTATCCTACAGGATTTGTACCAGAGATTCTCTGAGACATTTAGGGTTTGCTAGAACATTTCTGCTACCTGATATTCTTATATCCATATTATTATTATTATTACTATTATTATTGTTATATATGTTGCCCAATAATTCAGAGAGGGAGCACAAGCAGTAACTAAAAAGAAAAAAAAATCCTACTAAAATATAACACCTGCAAATGGAAAAATGCATTTTTATCAAACAAGCAGACAGCAGCAGTGTGACATTTGGAGATTTCAGGACCTCTAAATACAGGAATGTTGTCCAAAGAGGAAAAAAAGAGATTAATTTAATCATTTCTGTGACTCCACCCAAGGTTCTGAGCCAAATCAGGTGGGAAAGGACCTCAGGAGGTCTCTGGTGCAACTTCCTGAGATCCAACCACAATATTTTGGGTTTTATCCCATTCCTCATCCACCCTGTGGCTTCCAGCAAGAGCAAATCCTCCACTGGTGTTGATGAAAACACTAAAAAGTGGGAAAGAGCCTTAAAACCCATCTGATTGCAGGATTACACCAGCTGCTCTGGGCAATCACCACCACCATTTGATTTTCCTTTCCCATTCTTGAATTTTAAAACCAGCTAGGTGGGGTTCCTTTGGTTTGGTTTTTTGTTGATATTGTTGTTGTTTTTTTGGTTTAGTTTGGTTAGGTTTGGTTTTTTTGGGGTTTTTTTTTTGTTTTTCTTTTTTTCCTGAGCTGCAGATTGCACCCCCGAATCAATTTAATTTTTAATTTAGTCACCCATTACTGATGCAGGATTCAAAAAGGCATCCCAAGAATAATTAAACCCCTTGACATGATGCCTTAACTCCAGCTTATTTCACAAGCAAACCAGGAAAGAGGAGAGAGAACCATGGTTACAGTGAAAACACCACCCAGCTCCTCCAGAGGTGGCTCCTCTCTGCACAGCCCTGACACAAACACAGCAATTTCAGAGGAATAAATCAGTTCCTGTGGTCAGTGCTGGAGGAGGGAGGTTGTAGGAGGGATTTGCATGTTGGAAAGGTGATGGCTTGGCAGAACACCAGCAGGATTTTCTCTGCACAGGCAGGAGTATGAACCAGAGATGGAAATCAGGTTATCAACAGCAGAACAGGGGCAGAGAGAACCAGAAACAATTCTGGAGGAAGAAGAACATGGCTTGAAATTGATTTATTGCTCTAAAGCAAACATTGGAACATTCCTGAGGGGTTGGGTTCCATCTCTGTTTGGGATTACCTCAGTTAATCCTACCCAGAATATTATTTGTGACTTCTTCCTCCCATTCCTGCCACATAAAACAGGATGATGCTGGACAAGAAAATGAAAAGTTGTGAAGGATGGAAAAACTACCCACAGTGCAGAGCTCATTCTGGCTTTGGTAAAGGCCTGGACAGGACTCTTCAATTGACAGAAATCATGGAATGGTTTGGGTTGGGAGGGACCCTAAAGCCCATCCCATGCACAGGGACCCGTCCATTGTCCCAGGGTGCTCCAAACCCCATCCAACCCTGTCCTGGGCACTTCCAGGGGCAGCCACAGCTGCTCTGGGCACCTTCCCAATCCTCCCAGCCAGGAATTCCTTCCCAAAATCCCATCTCAAACTCTCTAAAGGCCTCCAAGTCCTGCAGCAACTGAAAAAGCAACCAGGCCCCAAAAGGTGACACCACACAAGTGTCCCTTCTCAAACCATGGACAAAAATATGATGGAAAACCCAAAGAAAAGGTGGAAACAAAATCTGTGAAATTCCATTTTAAACCTGCAGCGTACACCCAGGTTGAGTCCTTTGTAGTCAAAGCAAATGTAAAGACAGAAAACAATGCCCACAATTTTCAGGAATTTCCACAATTTCCACCCTGGCTCAGGAAAATGCATTCCTGCCAATAAAAGTGGGAATTCCATGCACAGCCTGATGAAAGCAATGGAGCAGATTGCAGGTGTATAAATACAACTGAAGTTGTACCACAAATCATCTTCCACCCAAATCACCTCGTGGGAAAGAGAAATAATGCTCTGAAATGTGAATTAAGGCAGGTTTCAGCACATGAGGCACTTCTGCCACAACACCAATTGACCCATTAAAAAATCCTTATTTCTCTTTCTTGCCAACACGGTCACATGAAAGTTTTGTGCTGTGCCCACTCAGAGTCCTGATTTGGTTAAGCTCTGGCTCATGTTTTGAATAAGGAGAAGTGAAATCTGCCAGCACAGAAGTGTCTGAACTCAGGCAAGCCCAGCCTGAGCAGGGCACATCCCTGACATTCCCCCTCAGGAGCCTCCACTGCATCCAACTGATGCTGGGACAGCTCCCACCAGACCAGGGGCTGGCCCTGCATCCTGAACATTCCCAGCACAGAGTTAACCACAAACTTGCCCTGATTTCCTGGAAAGCAGCATCATCTCACCCATCAGGAGATAATTTCACTCCTCACCTCTCCCACAGCTTCCCCTGCCTGAATGAGTCTCTCCAAGCAGGCTTGTCCCAGTGGAAGAGAAGAAGTTCTTTCATTATTTCAGTTTCTTCCACTTTTAAAGAATCCCTTTTCTGCCTGCCAAGCTTTGCTCCCATCAAGGGATGAATTCCATGAGCAGGAAGCAGGAAAGCAGTGGGAATCCCCTGGGAAGGTGCTGCCCATGGCATGCAGAGCCCTCCTGGACACAAAATTCCACCCTGAATTTCCAGAATTTCCACAATTTCCATCCTGGCTCAGTAAATGCATTCCTGTCAATAAAAGTGGTGCTTTTATTTAAAACAGTGGCTCAGTTCTAGGGGTTTGCAACCCCCAAAATCCTGAAAAGGCAGAGGGCTGCCTAATCAGTGATTTAAAGTAGTAACAAAAAATGGATTTGGGGTTGGCCAAAGGCTCATAACCCAAGTTCAGCTTTCCCTGACAACTCTCTGGGCTGGCTCTTGCTGCATTTTGGACTCTATAAAACCTCCTCAAGTGTGCAGAGGCACCCTGGCCATGGCAAAGGAGAAGATCCCTGATTAATGCACTGAATTCTCACCACATTTTAATGCAATCCAACTTCACTGAGACAATTTCTGCGTGTGAGAACTCCAGTCAGGGGAATGGGACTTGCCTGGAGCTGAGATCCTCCTCTTGTTCCTTGGGCAGCTCTGTCCTGCAGATTTCTGGCCCTGACTCCCAGCTCCAGCAGAATCCAGGTGATCCTTTCTCTGTTTCATGAGCAATTCCCACTGAAGTTACTCCTATGAGAGGAAAAGAAAAACAAAGATATATATTTATTTCTTTGTAGAACAGAATATATTTATTTCTTTGTAGAACAGAAGTGTAAGTGTTGCTCACTGAAATCCCCCAAGAAAGAGTGAAAGAAGTGCCTGGAACTTGAGCTGACAGCACACAGAGCAGTTCAGCTTCAGATTACAGAACAGAATCTGGGGCAAAAAAACCATTTTCATATTCTCATATTAAAAGCAAAGTGAACACAAGTTGTTTGGATTAATAAGGAGGCAAAATAAATTTAAACAATTAAACACAGAGTGAAGTTTTCCCCTCTCCACCTGAAACAGATCAGACTGGAACACCTCACCCCCTGAATCACCCTTTTTAAAATTGATCTGTGGGGCCAAATATTTTTGCCTTTGCTCTGAGAAAAACTTCTTTTTATCCCCTGGCAAACCTGACATCTCAGCCACTCTGGAGTGCCCAGACACACCAAATTCTCTGAGTTCCCTACCCAGACCTACCTAAAGAAAACCCCTCAGTTCAAATATTTATTCCTAGATTTGGAAGGTCGGGGGGGAGGAGGAGGAGGAGGAGGAGGATGAGGAGTGGGACTCGGGGCAGTGCTGGAGCCACTCACTGGGCACCTCTCAGCAGGAGTGCCAGGGCAGAGCTGTGCCTGCAGAAATCTCTGCCACATCACCCCACAGCCTCCAAAAAGCAAAGAAATGAGCCAGGCCTGATCCTGATTCATCAGTATTCAGCTGTGGATTCAGAGGGACAGCTCGGAATTGCCACTGGAATAAGGAAAAAATCAGGATTAGGCACCATCTGTCTGGGAGAGGGGAGCGCCCAGAATTGCTGCACATTTGAATCCTCTTCCCCCATTTCTTTAATCTCCTGCACGTTCCAGGTTTTCCATTCAGCTCCGGTGACAAAAGATTTTTACAAAATGACAGTCCAGATTGAGAGAACAGAAATTACAACCTCTGACAAAAGAGATGCCAAACTTTTTATCAACGATAAGTGCTCCTTCCACGCAGAGCCTGGGCTGCAACGGGGAAATATAAGGCAGATGTCGAATGGAAATTAAACATTGTGCTCCCAGGGTGGCCTCAGCTGCATTCAGAGCTTGATTTAAAACAAGGCCAGAGTTCTTTCATCATTTCTTCCAAAAAAAAAAAAAAAGTTTCAAACATAAAGATATTCCAAACAGGCACATACTTGACCTAGAACTTGGCGGTGCAGGGCAATAAATGAGTGTAAAAAGCACCAGCACAGGGGAGAAAAGGCAAAGCCAGTTGTCTGGGAGAATCTGGTCCTCAAATCACTTCTATTTCAGCATCCTGAGAGTTAAGAGGGAACCCAGGTGAAAGATCTTGGCCCTTTTCTAAATTCCCACCAAAACCTCTCGTTAGGGATGCTCGGCCAACTCGATATTCTGCACCAGAACCAAAACCAAGCCCGAGCAGTGTGAGGAGAATTTCTCTGCGAGCTTCTCTGAGACTTAAACCATATTTACATCTGTGCCTGGTATTATTAGACATGACAAAATAGCACGAGACGTTTGCAATGGCTCAGCTATTCAGCCTCAAGCAGCTCATATTTGAACGGTCTGCAGTGTTTGCTTTTAATAATTTCTGACCATATAACAGCTCAGCCAAAAGAACATAATAACAGGCTTGCAAAAATTAAACCCCCAGACTGTTAAATATCCTGTACACTGAGGGCAGTGAGGAAAAATTTAAGGATTGAAAGGATGATGCTCAAATTTACAAAACAGTTAAAAGCACAAACCAGATTGCATTTGCTTCACTTTCACTTTGTTAGATTTTTTTTTTAATGCAAGGAAAAATAAAAAATGAAAGTGAAATGATTAAAATATTTACAGCTTCAAGACATAAATATGTTTGCACTCCTTTGGGCAGTCCCCTTTTAGAAATAATTTTCTCCTCTCAGCAATTTCACCTCAAATGCAGTAAAACAAAAAAACTTTTGAGGCCACGACTTTGTAACCTCCCTGAAGTTTTGAACACGGGCAGAGCTGGCCTGTGCACACAAGACAATCAAACACATGCTGAAATGTCAAGAAAACTCCTGTCTGTACGAATTTTTTTCTCCCCTCCACCAAAGGAAGAAATTGTGACAAGATTTTACTTTGAATGCCCTGACAAAGCAGCACTTTGTGGCACGAGCAGGACACTCATCCCCCTTCATCTCCCAGCACCAGATTCAATCAGCTGAAACACAAACCTCATTCTGCACTGACAGATTTTTTTTTTTAATTTTTGGTTTTTTCCCCCCGAATAAAACCAACTTGCAAACAGCCTCCCTGGCCTTTTAAAAACCCGTTTTCGATTGCTTTAAAACATAAAATAGAGATGGATGGATGGATGGATGGATGGATGGATGGATGGATGGATGGATGGACAGCTAGAGAAATGCTTTCAGTCATGCTTCTTCCCCCCCACACACACCTTTAAAATTGAAAAGCATCAGTATCCAAATAGCAACAGGAAATTTTTACCTTGTGGCTAAATAGCTCACTGTTCACTTTGCAGCTGCCTCTATTTTTTGCTGGGCAAAAAAATAAAAAATAAAAAAATTAAAAAAAAATAAAAGCCACCAATACAAAAGTCTTTCCTAAGAAAACCAAGCTTTTGACATAAGGGCAGCGCCAAACGCAAACCTACAAAGAAATTTCTTTTTTTTTTCCCCCCGTCCCGTCGTTATAATTCCTAATTTTGTGGGATGTATTGCTGGGGCTGTTTATCATAACAGTGTGCAATAAAAAGGACGACTAACTCTTGCAATTTTCTCCCTACTCCTCCCCTTGACAGGGGCCACTGATAGGGAAAGAGGCTCGGAAAAGCAGAGCAGTGAAAGGCTAAGAAACAATAGGCAACCATGGCTTTGACAATGCAGCCCTGAACCCTTTTTGCTCCCGCTGTGACACTTGCATTCAAGAGCAAGGGCGGCTGCCATCATAAGAATGGACAATGGCACAAGGAATACAAGGGAGAGAAGGGGGGGAGATAGAGAGAGAGAGAGAGAGGGAAAAAAAAAAAAAAAAAAAACAGGAAATCAGATGAATTCAGAGCTAAGATGGCAGAGCTCTCACCTTTTCCGCTTTTTTCGAGTAATCTGGATGGAGACGTCCCGCAGAGAAGAGATAAAAAGGGTTGTGCTGAACTGTTGGATGGTTCTGAAGACTTCTGCATTTGCAAACGCATTTTAGAACTATTTGTAGGGGTATATATGCTGCATGCCATCTCTCTGTCTCTGTCTCTCTCTCTCTCCCTGTGTCTCTCTCTCTTCTGTTTTATGTCCTGCTATCTCCATCACACACCTCTAATAGTAGGAAGACTTTCTGCCCGTGGAAGTAAGTGAGAGTGTGTGTGTTCCTTAATGTTTGAATCAAGACACACGTCTGCATGCATTTCTAATCTAAGGAGCCTATAGCAGTTACTACAACTATCAATTAGTCAGCAATAGCTCCAGATCCCCATGTGCCTGGGTGAACAAAGGTGAGAAACACATGCAAATAGTCCTCCAGCACCTGGGTCACGTACAGTAACTTAGCCAGCAACAAATAATTGCATCTGTTTCTGCCTTTTTTCCCTGCTCCTCGCTGGTCAGGATGCAAAGTTCCAGGTTATTAATGTGGAATTGCAGCACAATTAGGCATGGCACTGGATATTTTCAGCCCAACGACACAATAAAAGGGAATTAAGCTGAGCTGGGATGGGAATAAACGGGGGACTTTAAAGGGTTTAAAGTAAAAGATGGTCTGAGCTGTAGCAGTGCTTCAATTTTTATTTTTTTCTCTTTTTTTGGAGCAATTGTTGCTGAGTTAAAGGATGTAAGATGTATTTGGTCATTTCATATCTGTTAGATAAGAAACTGATTATTGCAGAGGAGACAGAGTGGATGCCTAATTTCCAGAAGTTCAGTCCATAAAGAGGGTAAGCTAAATCTGTTACTATTTTTTTTATTAATTAAGCGACTGTTACTTCTAAGATCATTTTAAGGGTGTTTTTTCAGATGTTTCAGACTTAAGCCAAACAATTAAGAAGAAAGATACGGTACCTTTAACTCTCTCCTTCTTCTTAACCTCACAAAAAAAATGAGCCTCACCTTTAAAAACTGTCAGAGTCAAAACGGACTAAAAAAAAAAAGAAACAAAAATAAAAAAACCCTAAAAAAAATTAAATTAAAAAAAAATATAAAATCAAGAGCAATAAAATGCAAAAAGCTCCGAAATCCAGCACCACCCTGACTCCACCACAAGAAAAGACAGAGCTAGGCTGCGATCCAGAGAGCATTTCAGAGGTGACAACACAGGCTGGGGACAATGTTATTTACACAGATCTGATCAGAGCGGCCACGGGCTCCAAACTCGAATTGAATTTGCAGAAATTATCCAGCCCGCATTTCGGAGCGCGGGGAACTCTGAAAATGAAGCAGGTTTCACAGAGTTTGGAGCTGAGAATAAACATTTTTTCCCCCTCCCTTTCTGTAGAATATGCTCAGAGTCCTGCAAGGCTGCACAAACTCTCTCCTTATTTCTCTTTCTCCTGATCTCAGGATAATTTAGTGACACCAAAGGCAAAATATCCTCACTGCTTTTGGGGGCTCGGAGGAACTGAGTTTATTTAGCTTGAGACAGCATAAATTAAAAAAAAAATGAAATTAAATCATCCTCAATTTCAAATCACTAATGAAAGCAACCCCTCCCCAGCTCCCTCACCTTGTAGGAACAGCCAGTGGCTGGAAGGTTGGAGCTGCTAACGGCACTGAAGGGGCTCAGAATTAAAGGAGAGCTGGAGGAACAGCCTGAGGAGCCCTGGCTGGGAGCATCCCAGAGCTGAGCCTGAAAATAAAGCAAGAAGGGGCTGGAAAAACCCCACTGCTCAGTGGGTGCTGTGCTCTGCCCCAGCTCCATTCCCAAACTTGGGAATTGCAGGAGAGCTGGAGATTCCCAACGTGAGGAGCAGCACCTGCAGCGGCCGGGCTCTGCATCCCCGGCAGGACCAGGGAAAACCCTCCCAAAAAAAAAAAAAAAAAAGAAAAAACCCTACAAAAATAATCTCAACCCTCTCGCCGAACAATGAGACCTTCAAAAATCCAC
>JAWWLW010000095.1:4430169-4445982 GCA_035041385.1 Myiothlypis coronata | reverse complement strand
GGGGAGGGTATTCCATGCAGATAGGCAGGGGGAGGGGGCGGGGGATGAGGACAACATTTCCCATCAGTGCCGTTTATTCCTCAGGCTCGGGGAAAAAAGGCTTTTCCCCACTTTAATGGGAATTGCTCATCCCGGTCATCGGGCCGGGCTGGCTGCCTGCACATGTCCAGCTCAGGTGGGAAAGGGCATTTGTTTAAGGGGTCAGGCAGAGAGTGATCACTCGATGCCTTTCTGGGGGTGAAAAGTGGTTAAATAATAATAAAAAATGGTCATTTCTGTGGTGATCTGCCTGCTCAAACATTTAGGCACGCAGACCCGGGGATGGGAAAGGAGCCGAGGGAGGAGGATGGTTAAAGCAGAGAGCTGCCTATTCCCACCACGATTTTACATCCAACTCTTCCAGCTTTTAGCTTTCTCAACACAGCCCAGTCCCATAAAATAAGGCAGCTTTCTTTAAGAATAAAAAAAGCCCCACGCAGATGAATAGACAGCACTAATCAGATGGAATGTAATCGAATACTCTTCTTCATCTAATCTGCCTGCTCTGTGTAATCTCGCTATTCTCCCAGCTCCAGCATTTGTAACAGGCATGACATTGATTCCCATCTCGGATAATGTTATTTCAGTGTTTTATTCTTAAATGAGCCCACAAGTTGGGTGGCTGCTTGGCATTCCAAACTCTTCATCAACTTTGCACGGCGATCTGGGGGTGTAAAGAGGAGCAGGGCTGCTCCTCTCTCACTGCTTTTGGAGTGGTTGCATCTCCCAAGCCTCAGAGCCTGGCAGGAATTTTGATACAGACAAAAGAACCTGCTGAATTTAACCACGGAACTGCACGGGATCGACAGCAAAAAAAAAAAATAAAAATTAAATAAACCCAAATCCCACCAAAGCACATTCGATAAGATCTGCCTGCAGCCAGCAGCTGGGAAAAGCTGAAATCTTTGCACACAGAGCTGGTGGTTTGGGGTTGGTTTTTTTTTTCTTTTTAATGTTTTCTAAAATACAAAATGATTCCTTTAAATAAACATTTTGGCAGGGTCCACCTTGGTTTTCCCCAAAGAGAAAGGAAAGCCTCGTGTGATTTTCCAGGGCGAGCAGGATTCCCAGCGAATCGGACAAATCATTCAGCAGGGGGAATGACAGCAGTGGGGAGAACAAACAAACCCTCTCAGACAAACAAATATATTTGAATGTAATAAAAATGTTGACAACCGTTATGTGATTAAAGCAATTGTTTTATTCATTTAAGGCCTCACCATCAGAATAATTTAAAATTAAGTGAGAAACATCAGCCCCTTGGGTTTTGCAGATGATATTTAATTTGGAGGAATAGTTTTGGGGTTGTCTTTTTCTTTTTTTTTAAACATAGCTATTTTCAACGTTGCAAGATAAAGCTCTCTCTCTCTTTTTTTTTTCTAATTTTATTTTAAGAATAGACCCCATTTAGGATTTCACATTGTAAATCTCCCTATGTCTGAATGCTGTTACAAGGTTTGACAATGAAAGAATAATTCATGTCAGACAAAAAGAGCCCTTCAATCAGCTTCATGCAGCTTTTCTCCTGCAGGGCTATGCCAAAACGAATGTGGAATCCTGAACTGAACCATCCATCACATTTCCAGAGTCTTTCAATTAATGACACTGCAATCAGATCGATGGCGTGTAATAAGAAAAGAGCTTTGCATTTCTATACCTATTAATTCGCTGAGTAACTCCACTGGTAAAACGTGACCAGAAAGGGAAGAGAAAAGAAAATTTCATCCTCCTGGAGAGATTTTGGGGGATGTTGAAGCCACGCTGGACAAGGCTGGGTGTCACCCCAAGCCCTGCTCAGAGCAGCAATCACACAGGTTTTCTGTTGTTGTTAAAGGCAGCACGGTCCCTCTTGCAGACAGGTATTTTCTGCTGCTAACAGAGCATTTTTTATGGAGAAATTCTAAAGAGAAGTCTGTTTTTCTTGCAGCCTGGTCGAGGGTGTCCCAGGGCAGGATGTGCAGCCTCATTTTGCAGAGCAATTCAGTAATTAGCCATCAAATTCCCAGATCACAACATGCAGAAAAGAAAATTTCATCCTCCTGGCGAGACTTTGGAAGCCACGCTGGACAAGTCTTGGTGTCACCCCAAGTCCTGCTCAGAGCAGGAATCTCAGGTTTGATTCTCAAAAAAACAACAGCTTTTTGTTGTTGTTAAAAGCAGCACAGTCTCTCTTACAGACAGGTATTTTCTGCTGCTAACAGAGTGTTTTCTAGGCAGACACCCTAAAGAGGAACCTGGTTTTCTTGCAGTGTGGTCCAGGGTATCCCAGGGCAGGATGTGCAGCCTCATTTTGCAGGGCCAAGGCAGCAATTCAGTAATTAGCCACCAAATTCCCAGGAAAGAAAATTTCACCCTCCTGGTGAGATTTTTGGGATGTTGAAGCCATGCTGGACACGGCTGGGTGTCACCCCAAGCCCTGCTCAGAGCAGGAATCTCAGGTTTGTTTCTTATTTGTTTCTCAAAAAAACAATAGGTTTTTTGTTGTTGTTTAAAAGCAGCACAGTCTCCGTTGCAGACAGGTATCTTCTGCTGCTAACAGAGCAGTTTTTAGGGAGAAATTCTAAAGAGGAGCCTGTTTTTCTTGCAGGGTGGTCCTGGGTATCCCAGGGCAGGATGTGCAGCCTCATTTTGCAGGGCCAAGGCACCAATTCAGTAATTAGCCACCAAATTCCCAGGAAAGAAAATTTCACCCTCCTGGAGAGATTTTTGGGATGTTGAAGCCACGCTGGACATGGCTGGGTGTCACCCCAAGCCCTGCGCAGAGCAGCAATCACACTGGTTAAAAGCAGCACGGTCTCTCTTGCAGACAGGTATTTTCTGCATTTTCTAGGGAGGCACCCTAAAGAGGAGCCTGTTTTCCTTACAGCCTGGGTGAGGGTGTCCCAGGGCAGGATGTGCAGCCTCATTTTGCAGAGCAATTCAGTAATTAGCCACCAAATAATTCCCAGATCACAACACACGGAGTCGCCTCACGCAGCGACAGAACCTCCAACAAAACGAGCTGGGGAGGGGGTGAGGGCAGGCAGGACACACACAAACACCAAAAAACCCTCTACAGCAGCCCTGGGATGAAATCAGGGTGACCTCATGTTGGTGAAGTGGCAGAAGATATTTTGGATCGATGACAAAAAATTCTGGAGGCTTTGCTGCCAAGCGCATTTCAATTCCCTTCCTGCAGCGCTGGGGGGATTGTTTGGAGAAGCAGGGAGCTACAGGCAAGGGGAAAGTGCAGCTCACCAGAGCACAGGAACGATTAAAAGGAGCTAATTTGCAAATTTTTCCTCTTTAAAGGTAGATTTTTGTGCCTTAAATAACTGAAAACTGAACTTGAACCAAGCGGTTTCACCACCGTGGAAGGAAGGAGAGAGACAAGGGTGGATCTCCAGCGGTGAGAGACAAATCTTGGCTCCAGAAGGATCCCCTTGTATCATCCTGAGCAGGAAACTGGAGGTGAAATGTCCCCAGCAGCCCCAGCCCTTCCTCTGGGCTGGATAATTCTTCAGCCTCCAGCCCTGACATGAATTTCAGCAGCTTTGGCTCCACCTCAAAGGAAAAGGAGCTGCAGCTGGGATAGGAGATGGACCTGGGTCAAAACCTACAGAAAGACCTTCTTCTGGGAGCAATAGACTTTCAGGGAGGTTGTGTACTTTGGAAGTGTTCAGAAAAGGAAAAAAAAATAAAAAATTTTATGAGAGAAAACAAGGAATGGAACAACAGGAAACAAGGGAGGTTTTCAAGGTTCACTTCCCCAAGTATCAAAGAGTGCCCTTAAAGGATCATTGCTGGCTTTGCCTCTTGACATCTTTTATGATCAGATTTCAGCAATTTTGAATTTCAGCAGCCTCTTGAAAATAACATTAAAAAAAAATAAAAAAAAAAATAAAAATAAAGAAAGGAAAGAAGACAAGAAGACAAGAAAGCTTTGTGAATGCTGCAGCTGAATGTGCCCACACAGGGAAGTACCCAGGATGGGAACTGAGAACTGCAGGGCAACAACAGCAAAATGGGACAGTGCCCATGAGCTGACTTGCAGAATAACTGCAACTCCAGCACAGGCTGAGGTGCCCAGACAAAGAACAAGAAATAAATAAATCATGTTGCAGCAGAGGCAATCCCTCTGCAATAAAACAGGAGAGCTGAATGCAAGCTAAAGAAATCTGAAAAAATGAAATGTGGGATGGGGAGGGGAGAGGCTGCAAGGGAATTTGAATAGGAAGGCAGATGCAAAATATTTCTATTGCACGTGTATCAGCACATCTCTCTCTGCAGGGGACACAAAGACAGCGTGCAGGTGTGTCAGGATCCCACAGTGTTTTTGGAGGAGCAGATTTTGGAGCTGGGGACAGCCCTCACACCTCAGTGACCTCCAAGAACAACCACAGCACCACTCCAGGCCCACAGAAAAGCAGCCCCGAGTGGTTTCAGTGAGTTCAGAGCCCCACACGGGGAGGTGGCTGCAGTCCCAGGGCTTGGGGCTGCTCCTGCCACCCCACAGGGGTCCCACAGCTCCTCCCTGCCTGGAGATCTCCAGCTCTGAGCAAACCCTGCCCACTGCTGCTGGAGAATATTTCTTTTCTGATCTAGGGATGGGGTGACTGACAGGTGTTTTAAATTAATTTCAGTTTTATGAGAAGGGTGATATAATATAGACGTTATAATTTATGTTATCATATTTAGAAGGTGTTTTGCCATTCATAAAAAGACTTCTCGTTCCTAGAAATCACTCCACAACCTAAAGAAGATCAACAAGACCATAGAAAACATAAAGCCTCTACAACCTAAACATTTCCTCTACGCCTCTACACTTCCCTCTCTGTCAATAATTCCAAATAAACAGCCTTTTGTTGTCATCAAATTTTAAAAAAATTCTTTTTTCAACATTCCACTCCATGCAGAAGGTACTCCCCAATTTACCCTTTCCCTCCCAGCCATCACACTGCAGGGCTCAGTTTGTGCTCAAGGCTCAATAAAGCCCAAATGTGCAGTTGGGACTAAAGGGTGCTGCTGCCTCCAGCCACAATTCCAGCCCTGGCTGCCTCCCAGGAGCTCACAGAGCCCCACAGGGCTTGGGCAGCCCTGCCTGCATCTGCCTCCCTCTGCTGCAGCTGCACACAGACCTGCACACTGCTATTTGCCGGGTGTTTTTGCTTTTAAAATAGGTTTGGACAAGGTTTTGGGAGGTTTTCACAGGTTCCTTCTCCTTCTCTCCCTCAAAGGAGCCTGGGGAGTGATCACTGTAAATTAATTTTAGAGAAGCTTCTCTGTTTGCCTGGTTAAGGGTTGGGGCAAAGGCAACATCTGGCCTTGGGGTGAAACATCTGTCTACAAAAACTGTGGGGCCATGCCAGCAGAGCCAGGTACCTCCTTGCTTTTGGACAGACAGACAGAAAATCCCCACCTGGACATCCCAAAGTCAAAAAATCCCCACCTGGACATCCCAAAGCAACAAATCTCCACCTGAACTGCCCAAAGTAAAAAAATCCCTACCTGGACTGCCCAAAGCAACAAATCTCCACCTGAACTGCCCAAAGTAAAAAATCCCAAGACAGTAAAATCTCTCCCTGCCCAAAGCAAAAAATCCCCACCTGGACATCCCAAAGTAAAAAAACCCCACCTGAACTGCCCAAAGCAAAAAAATCCCTACCTGGGAATGCTCAAAATAAAAAATCCCTATCTAGACATCCCGAAGTTTAAAAAATCCCCACCTGGACATCCAAAAGCAACAAATCTCTACCTGAACTGCCCAAAGTAAAAAATCCCAAGAGAATAAAATCTCTCCCTGGACATCCCAAAGCGAAAAATCCCCACCTGAAAATCCCAAAGTAAAAAATCCCAAGAGAGTAAAATCTCTCCCTAGACATCCCAAAGTGAAAAATCCCCACCTGAAAATCCCAAAGTAAAAAATCCCAAGAGAGTAAAATCTCTCCCTAAACTGCCCAAAGCAGTAAATCCCCACCTGGACTGCCCAAAGTAAAAAATCCCAAGAGAGTAAAATCTCTCCCTGGACTGCCAAAAGTAAAAAATCCCTACCTGAGCTGCCCAAAGCACAAAATCCCCACCTGGACGGCCAAAAGCATCAAATCTCCACCTGAAAATCCCAAAGTAAAAAATCCCAAGAGAGTGAAATCTCTCCCTGGACTGCCCAAAGCAAAAAATCCCCACCTGGACATCCCAAAGCAACAAAACCCTGAATTGCCCAAAGCATCAAATCTCCACCTGAAAATCCCAAAGTAAAAAATCCCAAGAGAGTAAAATCTCTCCCTGCCCAAGGCCATGGCCAAGCCCCAGTTTTGGGGCCAGCCCTTTGTCCCGTGCATTTGTGGGAATTCAGCTGCCAAAGTGCAATCCCAGCATTGCAATATTATTATTTCTTTGGTTTCTTCTCACTGCAAAGACACTTTCTCCATGCTCCTGGTGCTCCTGGCCGTGATTAATCCAACAATCACAGGTCAGCATTAAAGTCATCAATGCAACAAGGGCTCTGCTCCTCAGGCAGCACCTGTAAAATGTCCCTGGTACCTCATCTGGGAACCAGCCTCAGCTTTCTCCACATCCAGAGTGCTGCAATTGTCCCTTTCCAGCTAAATAAAAGCATTTCAATACATTTATTACAAATAAATATCTGGCAGCATGAGATTATTGAAAGGTAGATGAGAAAATGACAACCTGAAGGTGGGTGAGATCACAGAATTACAGTTGGGTTGGGTTGGGTTGGAAGGGACCTTCAGTATCATCCAGGTGCTAAAGTGTTTGGAGGATGTGCATGGAATTACAAGGTTGGACATGGTTTAGCTTCTTAAATAAAGGGAGGGACAGATATTAGGACAATTCTGTGATTCCTAGGCACCTCAATGAGACAGGGAATGACAATGGGATGAGGAGTCAAAGCCCAAGGTGGGGTCAGGGTCATCCCAGCTTCCTATTCCTCACCATGCCATGAAACTAAAAAATCCCTGAAGTTTTGATGTGGGCTGTCCCCACATCCTGCCCTCATGCCCTGGTAAAACAATGGAATCTCATCCCCAAATACTGGCAGCTCCCAGGTTTGATTTTCCCAGCGGGCCCAAAGGGACTCTGATCTCTGGGGCCACTTCTGCTCTCAGTGACACCAAAATGCAGCTCCCAGGCTGGACCAGCCCATCCCAGGGTGTCCCAGACCAGTTCAGCTCCCCAGGCCCATCTGGAACAGGATCAGAACACACCTGAGGGGAGGGAGAGGCACAAAAAGAAATTTATTTATTTATTGCCCTCCCTCAATGTCCCTGCTGGGATCTCTGCTCAGAGCCACAGGGCTTGGGGTGGGGATAACATAAACAACATATCCCAGATGTCCCACCTCCGGTCAAACCACGACACCCAGTGGGTTTATTTCTCCTTCTGGAGGAGTGGAAAACTGAACCACAGCAGGATTCCCAATGAAATGTGGAGGCTGCTCCTCCTGAGAGCAAGAACCAGCACCCTACACAGCCTCAGAGTCCATCCTCAGCCAGCAGCAATTAGCTGTTCCCTCATCAGCAACGTGCCCTGTCATTTAGTACACAAAAATATTTTAGTCATGCCAACTTGGTTTTAAAAAGAATATTTTTCTATTTTTTTATTTCAAAAGTTTTGCCTAGAGATGCTAGAAAGGTTTTCAGAATGTTGGGCTCTACTTAAAAACACACAAAACCCCCAATCAGCCTCTGGGTCTTTACCTGCATCTTCCAGCTACTAAACTTTTAAATTCTGGGCATTACACATTTGGAGCTGACACTGTACTCACGATTTTTATGCAAAATGATTGAGGGAGTCTCCCCACACGAGTGAAACACTTCTAAGAAACTAATTTTTAAGTGGTTCAGATCATTCCATCTCTGGACCTGCCCCCTTCTCTTCAAAGGTTAAGCAGATTCCCAATTTTTAAATATTTACATCTACATTCCTAATATTTACAACCATTCCTAATTTTTAGATATTTACATCTACATTCCTAATATTTCCAAGCATTCCTAATTTTTAGATATTTACATCTTCACCTCTCCAAGTGCGCAGCCCTTGGATGAGGAGCGTGAGGATTTCCTACAGGGCTGTGGCAGCCCAACACTGACAAAACTTCACAATTTCCTCAGACATTTGCAAATAATAAATTTCCAAAGCCTTGGCCCGTGCTTTAACTGTTGTCCCACACAACTTTGTATTGGAATAGGATCCCAATATTACAGGGTGGAACGTGCCTGGGCTCTCCTGGCCCTTGCTGCTGGACCAGTGGTGGCAGCTGTGGTGTTCCACCTCAGAGACACCTTTGGCTGGCTGGAAATTGCAGCTGGCACTTGGGACAAGTCCAGGCAAGCAGGAACTCAGGTTTTACCTGTGGTGGAAAGGCTTTGGGCGAGGTGAAGAGGAAAAGGAGAGGATTTTGCCGGAGGGTTAATCCAGAGTTTTATTCCAGGGTCACGGAGCGCTGAGTGCTGGTAACAGCTCCAACAGAATGATGCCCACATGGGCCCAGGGTCTTTTTAAACCCAGGGGGAGGGAAGGGACAGGTGAGCGACCAATCAGATGGGAGGGGCGGAGTCTCAGGGGATAATTGACACTTGGTCGGGCCAATGAGCCCAGGGCTGAGGGGCATCTTCTGAACTTCTGCCGATCACATGACGCCCCTGCTGGAATGCCAAGTTTGATGGACAGCACTTAGCAGGAGGCAACGGGAAGGGAAGGGGGAAGGTATTGCCCCGCCTGGGATGGCTGAAACACGAAATTGCTTCACTCTGCAACAGCTTTGTGCCATTCAGACTGAGCGGTTTTGGGAATTCCTTGAGTTGTGAGAGTGGTGATGGGCAATGTTATTAAACAGAATCACAGGATTTCTAGGTTGGAAGAGACCTTTAAGATCATCGAGTCCATCCCATGTTCTAACATTTCAACTGGATCATGGCACCAAGTGCCACATCCAGTCTTCCCTTAAACACATCGAGGGATGGTGACTCCACCACCTCCATTAAGCAAATATCTCATTAATTTAAGTGTCTAATAATTTCCTTCTGTTTGTTACCTTGGTCCTCACCCTCTTATTGTTCTTCTCCCTCTCCTACACTTTCAAACATAACACAAAAATAGATTTGCTCTTGGCAGATATGGTGATAACTCACAGAAAAAAGGAGCTTAATCTTAAATAACGCCAGGATACAGGAACAAAACCAATCTATTCACCTTCCTGTGGGCTAGAAAATAAATTTCATTCACTCCAAAGCTGAGAAATGGCATAATTGGGCCCTATCAGATGCTTATCAGATTGACGCCAGTGGGTAGTGAGCCTTAACTGCAAACACAGACATATCAGTGCTCCTGTTGGAGGGAAGTCACCTCTCCTCCAAGGCTCCATTAGTCACAGGGAAACTGTTGAACCTGGAGAAATAAAACTTTCCTGGTGGTCACAGGAGTTGCCTGGTGGAAGAGTTTATTACCCTGACATTAGGCTGTAAAATTACCATTATTACTGAACTCCAAAGTGAGCACTGCTTTTGGAGCAGGGGGTTACAACAGGCTGAGCGTGCTCTGAGTGGGATTCAGAGCTCCAGAGGCACAAGATAAGGAATTTCAGCTGTTTGGGCTCACTGGAGGATGTGCAGGAGCTTTAACACCCAGCTAGGAGAGGTCAAGATTTTTGGTTGCCCGTCAAAACATTCCCAGATCAACCCTATTTAAGGGTTTTTTTATCAAAACCTTAAATTTAGTAAAAAGGTAATGAAAATAATCTCTTCTAAACAGTTCTTGTCATCTAAAAACACAGAAGAGATGATCCAACAGAGGGTCTGGACTCTTGAGTTCATTCCCATGGAGTAGAGGCCAAATGCCCTGGGCAGGTTGGATTTACCTCCCTGGTGTCCTGGATATTCCAGGTATTTATCCAGCACCACTGGGCTATTTCCCAAGTTTTTCAATCCAGTTTCTTTCAGGAATTCACCTTCAGAAAGAGGTTTGGGAAGGAACAACATTACCACATCATAACTGTCATTATCTATAGGTTTGCTAGGAAAAATAAAGTCTGGAGAAGCCCTGCCCTGGGCAGGTTGGATTCACCTCCCTGGGATCCTGGGCATTCCAGGTATTTATCCAGCACCACTGGGCTATTTCCCAAATTTTTCAATCCAGTTTCTTCAGGAATTCACCTTCAAAAAGAGGTCTGGGAGGAAACATCATTACCTCATCATAACTCCCGTTACCTATGGGCTTGCTGGAAAAAGGAGCAGCCTGGAGAAGCCCTGCCCTGGCAGGTTGGGTTCACCTCCCTGGGATCCTGGATATTCCAGGTATTTATCCAGCACCACTGGGCTATTTCCCAAATTTTCCAATCCAGTTTCTTTCAAGAATTCACCTTCAGAAAGAGGTTTGGGAAGAAGCAGCATTACCACATCACAATTGTCATTATCTATAGGTTTGCTAGGAAAAATAAAGTCTGGAGAAGCCCTGCTCTGGCAGGTTGGATTCACCTCCCTGGTGTCCTGGATATTCCAGGTATTTATCCAGCACCACTGGGCTACTTTCAAGTTTTTCCATCCAGTTTCTTTCAAGAATTCACCTTCAGAAAGAGGTTTGGGAAGAAGCAGCATTACCACATCACAACTCTCATTACCTATGGGTTTGCTAAAAATATTAAAGCCTGGAGAAGCCCTTGAGAGGGAAATTCAGCCTGGTCTAAGGTGGTGGGGTCAGCAGTGAGGGTATAGTCCATTTCTCCCATTTTTCCCATTTTTTCCCATTGGAAATCTGGCCCAATGACTGCAGCAGAACTGCAATAACAGCCATCCACAAACCGTGATCAGAGGCTGAGGTTTCTAAACCGTATTGAGGTTGCAAAAACAAATTGACATCAACATATGGGGGAAGTCTGAAGTTGCAGCAAACATTCGCAAATGTGAGAAACTTTGGCATGCAAGAGTCCCCATTAAATTCAAATACACAATGCACAAGATTAAAGTTATTCAGAGGCATTAATGTTTGCGAGATCAGACCCCTGAGATGTCTCTGTGTAGTAACAGTTACTTTAGGTTTAATCTGTTATTGCATTAATATCTATAAAGAGCATATATAAATACAAATCAGATGGCAGCTGCAGTCTCGCTGAAGAAAAAGATTGAAGGGCCTGGGGGGAACTGAAATTTCCACACGATGGGAATTTCCAGTGCCATGTATTTTGGGGATTCTCATCCTGCTCAAACTGCAGCTTGCTTTTTCTTTTTCTTTTTTTTTTTTTCTTTTACACAATGCACACACACACAGAGATACGTGTGAGAACAAAAAAGGCAAAGAAAATAATTAGGGAAAGGAGAGAAGGACAATAAAAATTGTTTTCAAGTGGACAGATTGCCCTTGCACAGGAGCAAGTGATGGTCTTAAGCATGGCAGCCCCCCTCAGATTGCTGTGAAAAGCCTGATGTGCTCTACTTAACACTTAAGGAAATTCACTGGGGAATAATGACCTCTAATTTATTTTGGCTGCAGTGACGTTGGTCTGTGCTTCTGTTCATCTCACTCTGAAGATTTCAGGGGACTTTAGAGCTGGGGCCTGGCTCATTCTGCAGCCCTGGCAGTTAATCTGCTCGGATATTTCCCCAAATAACCATCTGCTCCACCTTGTATTTGTTTCACTCCCCGACTATCTCAGCTCTTGCTCCGTCCTGCTGGCTTATTCAGCACTCTTTAAATTTCTCCTCTGGCCTTATGTCTGGTTGCTTATGTTTTGGACAGACAATAGAGGTGATACAGGCCATTATTCATGAGGAGCTTCAAGTGTAACGTGAGAAACATCTCATCTCCTGACCCCTGTTAGCATAAGAATCGCTGATAAAATTCTGGACTGAAAGAGAAGAATCTTCTGGGAAAAATATCGGCAAAAGTTTCACTTGAGATGGGTTTTGTAAGAATAATCCAGATTAATTCTCTGCCTAAGGACCAGATCTAACTCCTGGTGCAGTCACCAGGACTCTGAAGAGATGCTGTGGCAGACACCTTGGGGGTCTATGGAATTTTAAAGAGAAGAATATTCTTTACACACCCCCAGCCTGTTTTCCTGCATTTTATATTTTTTTACCCAAAGATCACAAAGTGATTTCCACCCTCGAGTGAATTTAGCCTCCAAACGCTCCCAGAGAAGGTGTAAATATTGATTCCACACCTGGATCACCTGAATTAAAGACTGGAGAGATTTCCTTGGATCGTGTATCACCAGGTCACCAAATTTTAACCATTTTGTGCTTATTTTAGCAGAGTTACATCTGAAAGAAGTTGGGGTGAAGCAGTGGGAAAATCACAATCAGCAGTGGGAAAATCCCAATCAGCAGTGGGAAAGTCACCAGTCAAAGATCATCACCTGATCATGGGAAGCAAATTTTGGTCACAGTTTCTTCTTTTTCCATGTATCAACCCAAGCAGACTCACAAGCAAAGAATTGATGCTGTTCGTGCCTCCAGTGGGATTTATTTACCATCAGTGGGGTTGATTTAGCAGGAGCAGAGCCCTGAGTCTGCTAAGCACAAACCCAACACCCCTTTGAGTGAAAAATGTGAAATAAATGGCAAACAAACCAATTAATACCCTGGGATGGATTAATGGGAATAAAAATCTCCGTGTGCTCGCTCCAAATATCCCAAACCCAAATGGAAACCTGCCAAGGAATGTTTATGGATGCTCCAAGTGCTAATGGCATGCAGAGCCTCATCCTTCAAATCTCCCAGGTCAATGGAACAGGAATATGTGCATTTCCAAATGCTCCTTGCTTGGCTGATCCATCAATATGATAACTAATACATACTTAAACTCCTCGATGGACTCCCTGAAATTAAAACAACCAGAGAGCACAGGAAAAAAGCTTAAATAACCATTGCCAATGGATTTCAGATAAAAGTCAAGGAATAATTCCACAAAGATCACCCAAACACAATCACAAAAAAAAAAAAAAACAGTTTTGGAGGTGGGAAATGGAACCAATTGCAGTTTCTATGCAGAGGCAGTTCAGCAAAAACTCTGTCCAAAGTTGCTCTCCTCACTAATTAATGGGAAAAAAACCATCATAAATGAAGAATTTTCTCCTTTCCAGCAGTGACAGAACAGATCTTTGCTCAGAGATGGGGTTTGGGGACAGGCTGCACCTTTTCTCTCTTTATTTAGGGAAATCCAGAGTGTCTGCTCAGTATTTTTTATGTTGAGCATGGTCTGGGAGGTCCCTGTGGTCACTCAGGTTTTGGAGGTGGGACATGGAACCAATTCCATTTTATACACAGAGGCAGTTCAGCAAAAACTCTGCCGAGATTAAAACCTCAACAAAGTTGCTCTCCTCACTAATTGATGGGATAAAAACCATAATAAATGAAGAATTTTCTCCTTCCAGCAGTGACAGAGCAGATCTTTGCTCAGAGACAGGGTTTGGGGACAGGCTGCACCTTTTCTCTCCTTATTTAGGGAAATCCAGAGTGGCTGCTCAGTATTTTTAATGTTGAGCATGGTCTGGGAGGTCCCTGTGGTCACTCAGGGTCACTTGTCCTGGCTGTGTCCCCTCCCAGCTCCCTGTGCAGCCTTGTTGGAGGGTGAGGTGCAAAAAAGGGGCTCTGTGCAAGCTCTGCTCAGCTGGAACTAAAACATCCCAGTGTTATCAGCACTGTTGTCAGCACAAATCCAAAACACAGCCCCGTGCTGGCTTCCATGAGGAAAATTAACTCTCTTGCAGCCACAATTTCAGTTTTAGCATCACACAGAGGTTTCAGCTGAAATGAGGGTGCCTCAATGCTACAGACACACTCCTCTCTCACTGGGGGAGTAAGGAAAATATCAAATATTGCCCAATTCCCCACAAAAACAGGCAAACGAGGAGAACAATCTCAGCTGAGTCCTGAGAGCATTTCAGCACAAAACAAGTGAATTGTGGGTGAGGGTTAACACTGAACTCTCACAAATCTGAGGGGGAAGGTGCCCCACTCTGGGCATCCCTTTGTGTGAATCCAGGTTTGGGGCTGTCTCTGTGGCTCTCCTCTCTCCTGGGTGAGCCCTGCAGCTCTCACATTGCCCTGCACATCTGCAGTGTGTCATTCCCAAAGCTGACCCTTCCCAAAGCTCAGAAATTTTCCTCTCAGAGCTGCAGGAGCATTGTCTGTGCTTAGCAAGGACCAGCCCACAGCTGGGTTACTCTTAAGGATTTCAGGGTCTCCAAAATTTTTTGAGAGGTTGGGGAAACCAGGAGGAGAGATGGGAGCCATTTCCCCCAGGATTTCAGCCTTTATTTTCCTTTCCCCACCATGTGCAGCCAGAAAAATAACATCACATGAATTTCCGGTTGTGGAGCCATTCCTTGGAGAACAGGACAGTGGGCAAATCATGTCCAAAATCGTCCATATCTCCACTTCATGCTCTCTTCTCCCCTCCACACCCAGAGTCTCTTCTAAAAAGATGGTAAAAGATGAATTTTGTGGATTGTGAAGCTTGGCTACTTTAAAAAATCAGACCAAATCAGCTGAGCCCAAATTAAACTCCAGGAGATGGTCAGAGGAACCCAAACTCCACATCTACACTAAACCCTGGCACCTCCACATTTCATTTGGGCTTCTCTGTCCTCCTTCAGCCTCTTCTCCCACACCAAATTTGACTCCTATTGACTCCTATTTGACTCCAGTGGGGTTGCATTTGGAGGTTTTTGGGAAAAAATCAGAGAGATCCAATCATCTGAGTCCAAATTAAACTCCAGGAGATGGTCAGAGGAATCCAACCCCAGCATCTACTGTAAACCTTGGCACCTCCACATTTCATTTGGGCTTCTCTGTCCTCCTTTAGCCTCTTTCCCACACAAAATTTGACTCCTATTGACTCCTATGTGGGGTTGCATTTGGAGGTTTTTGGGAGCTCTTGTAGGTGCTGCTTTCTTTGAGGGGCTGGAGGAGCAGAAATCAGCCCTGAACATCTTGGATTTTCCAAGAAGAAATCTTTCCAGGAACAAATGAAGGAAACAGGCTCCCAGGGCCCCTCATAAATTCTGGCAAGGCGAGGCCTGTGCTTCCATGAGGACTTTTCAGAGCAGCATTTCCTGAGGCACTGCTGAATGCTGTGCATTTACAGGCAGAGATGGTGTCTGCAAAAGGCCCAGCCAACAAAGGTGGCAGAACAATGCAGCAAGAAACAAATGAAAACCCCTTTTTTCCCTTCATTTAACTAAAAGAAACGAGGCCTGATTCCCTTTGTCTGACACCAGTGGGGCAACATTCAGTGCCCAGGAGCTGATCCTGATTTCCTGCAGCACATCCCAGCACTGGAGCCACCCCGAGGTCCCTCAGGCAGGGAACCCAGCTCCCACACCTGCAGCAAACTCCAATTCTCCTCATCACCCACTCCCCTCCACGCTTCCTGGTGACCACGAAGGCAATCACATGAATTTGTGAGTGCGAGATGGGGGAGCAGTGTGAGCCTCCATGGCTGGGTTTCTATGGAAACAATTCCCCTGGCATCCTCAGCCCACATTCGGTATTCCTGTCTGGCTGCCTCCTTCTCACACTCCAAATCCCTCTTCTCCAGACACTCTGCTCTGCAGGGGGATGTTTGCTGCTCCCTCCTGCTCCACACCAAGCTGGGCAGGAATGGGATGAGAAAAATGGGGCAGCCACTGCTCAGCCATTGGGATGGGCAGGAATGAGATGGGCAGAGATGGGGCAGTCACTGCTCACCCAGTGAGCTGGGATGGGGAGAAATGGGGCAGTCACTGCTCAGCCATTGGGATGGGCAGGAACGGGATGGGCAGAGATGGGGCAGTCAGGA
>JAWWLW010000095.1:4413899-4427811 GCA_035041385.1 Myiothlypis coronata | reverse complement strand
TTTATATTATATTATATTATATTATATTACATTATATTACAGTATAGTATATTACAGTATATTATATAATTATATATCATTTAAAAAATAATAAATGATTATTTATTATTTTTTAAATGATATATACAGGGAATTAATGCCAGGACAATTGAGGCTTGGAGAAGAAAGAAAAATAACAGACTCAAAGATGGATATTGTCATAAATTCCCCAAATATTTCTACTTGGAAAGATCAGCAACAATAAGAATTCTCAAGTTCTTATTTCACCATACAAGGAGTACTCAGCAGTTTAGGAATACCTATGTCTAACATAGGTGAGAGGTATTGGGAAGTAATTATAAATATTGTACAGGTAGTTTTTAGTATAAAAATGCAACAACGCCCTGAGGGTGTCAGTGTGCCTCTGTCTGTCCTGCTGAATGGATCTGGGCAGGCCAGAGAAAGAATTTTATAGATAAGAAACAATAAACAACCTTGAGAACGAGAACTGAAGAGCTCTGACTCCTCCTTGGACTGCTGGGCTGGGAAAGAGACTTTGTGACACATCTGGGGTCACTGTGAGCAGCAGAGCCCCAGGACTCACCTGCTCCTGCTCAGTGTCAAAATCATCATCCTCTGCTCCGATGATCTGAGTCCCCACCCGGGCCAGGGGACTGCCAACACTGCACTGCGAGTCCTGAAGAGAAGGACAAAAGCACAACCTTGGCATTGTCCCTCACAGGGAAACTGGAGATGCTCTGATCATTGTCCCTCAGAGGGAAACCTGGAGATGTTCTGATCATTGTCCCTCACAGGGAAACCTGGACATGCTCTGATCATTGTCCCTCACAGGGAAACTGGAGATGCTCTGATCATTGTCCCTCACAGGAAACCTGGAGATGTCCTGATCATTGTCCCTCACAGGAAACCTGGAGATGTCCTGATCATTGTCCCTCACAGGAAACCTGGAGATGCTCTGATCATTGTCCCTCACAGGGAAACCTGGAGATGTCCTGATCATTGTCCCTCACAGGGAAACCTGGAGATGTCCTGATCATTGTCCCTCACAGGGAAACCTGGAGATGCTCTGATCATTTTAACTCTGCAAAAACTCCACCTTGGACGCCCCTCCCAGCATCCAAACATTCCCAAACATCAAATCAGGTGCATCAAGAGCAGCTGCAGCCAGGGCACACCTGGCATGTGCCCAGTGCCACCCCTGCACAGAGGATAAATGTGACTTAGGGAGGAGGGCAAGGGGAACCCAGGAGTCATGCCAAGGATGATGATGATGATGATGATGATGATGATGATGATGATGATGATGTGTTCAGACAGCTCAGCACCTCCTCTGAGCTCCACTCATAGCCCTGCTGGAAATGGCAGCCCCCAAATGAGTGAATATCCTATTAAAAAAAGGGCTGGACTCAAGGATAAAACATGTGCAGCTGCTGTCCTTGTTGCAGGTCCAGCTGTTTCACTGCTGATCAGGTATTTCCCACCTCCAAATGGCCCTGCTCTTAAACTCCATAAACATTTACTCAGCTAATTAACTTTCCCTGCACCACTTTAATTGAATTTATTTTCTAAAGCAAAGTTCAGCCATGCTCCATGTTCCATTTAGAAAGTGGGGGAAAGCAGCAAGATTTTAATGGGACTGTTAGAGGAGATGCTGTTGTGACATTTGATGTTTTGTACTCACAGTGTCTTGAAGCTCAGCCTTTTCTGGGCTCTCATCTGGATAAATCCTCTCCTTCAGGCCACTGCGAGGGCTCTGGGAAAGAGGGAAGTTCATTTCTGGTAAGTACCAGCAGATCCAGGGAAGGGAGAACTGCACTGGGCACTCTGTCAGCCACAGTAGCCAAAAACTTCTCCTTTCTCACAGGAAAAGGAGGTATGAAAAACCAGAGTAAAATCTGTGTCCTACATGCACAGTAAAACAAAAAAACCCCAAAAGTCGAGTGAATGCAGAAGTTTGGGTCAGAAATCTGGTGACAGCAGAGCTGTAAAATCCCCAGCCTTGGCTTTTTCCTTGCTCTCTCCACCTTTTCTCACAGTTCAGCTCTCCTCTCCCATCTGCCAGCAATGCTCTTGCTCAGGAAGCCCAGCAGAGCTTTATTTGCAAAGCCCACGTGCTGCTGGCTCATCTTCAGTGTGCCCAAAGGTTTTTCCAGCTCAGGCTGCTGCTTTCCAGCCTGGTTTATCCCCAGCTGCAGAACTCTTCCCACTTCCAAAGGTTTCTTTCACCCCTGATCCTTAATTTTCTCAGAGCTGGATGGAAAAGCTGGAATGTTTGGTGTGCCAATCACCTGCACTGATCAAATTCCATCCCAAAACTGACAGGGTGATGATTATTAGGAAGATAATGATGAATTTTGTTGTTGCATTTGTTAAACACAAACACTGGGTGGGATCTGGTCAGATTTGCAATGTTTCCAAACAGAGCTGTGGATGCCTCCATCTCACCCACCTCCCTTTCACTCCCAACTGCTGGGACAAATTTAGCTCCCACATCCTTAAGTTAATCAACAAACTTAGGGCAAATCCAAGCAGAGAGTCTCAATTCCCCTGCACTAATCAGTGACTTAATTAAGGATTAGGCACCAAGGGAGAGCACACAGATGGATAACTCATGAGTGAACACACCAGCAGCCTTGGCTGGAGGCAGGAACTGAAGCTGATCTGGTAGAGGGAAGGATCTTTCCCACTCTCAGGGCAAGCTTGCCTGGATCTGAGTCACAGTGCTGCAGTTGGAATACTCCTCCAAAGATGCTCTAATTGGCAAATGAGTTTAGAGAAACATGCTGGCATCCATCTTTGTCTGGTTACAGGGATTAATGCCAGGACAATCTAATCCTGGATAAAACCCCCAAATTTATTCTCTCCCAGTCTCTATCACCAGTCCAATAGAACAGGGAAATTTTTTTCCCTATGAAAATCTTTTCATAGAGAAAAGGTTTTGGTGGGAATTGAGGAGCCTCAATGCACAGGACAATTCACACACACAGAACCTGCCAAGGACACCCAAATGCAAGAGGGAGAGAAGCAAAGGCCAGGGGCTGGCCCAGACTCACATCAGCAATGTCACTGTTGGGTCTGGAGGGGCTGTCACCACTGAAATCCAGTTTGCTGCCACTGTCCCCACTCTCTGCCTCCCCCTCGCTGATCTGCAGAGACTCTGACACAGACCTGGAGGACAGGACTCCATCCTGCAAAGATGAAAGCAGAATATTTAAAATATTGCAAGAGATCACCCTTATAAATCAGCTCCTTCAAAAGCCAGGCAGCTCACATTACTCATAAACCCTTAATTTATCTAGAAAAGGCTGCAGTGCTTTTCTAAGAGAAAACAACCACACCAAATTTTCAGCACTTTTAACACAGGGGAAAAGGGAAAAATGACACAGCCTAAATTCTTTTCTTTTCCAAAAGTGAAAACAAAATTGTTTAAAAAGCTTCCAAGAATGACTTCATGGGTGTATTTTAAGTGCAGTGACAGATAATAAACACATCATTGCTTGCACTTGTTCTTCAAAGCAGGTTTTTCAGAGATGAGAGCCCAGTGCAAAATGCACTCCACATCCTGATTAAGATGACAGTGCCAACTTCAAATCCCAGCTGCAGAGGGAGCAGCCTGCCTGTCCCAGCAACTGCAGCTGCCCAGGATGCCTTGGGAGGGCTGAGCTAGAGCAGAGGCTGGGCAGAGGTACAGAATAAAGCAGGGATTTATTAAAATGCTGCCATGGATGCACCTGGGGCAGCACAAGAGCCCAGCCAGGGCTGCACTCAAGATGAACCAAAATGGTCCCAAAAGGAACCCAAGATGACCCAAATGGCCCCAAAATGAACCCAAGATTAACCCAAAATGGTCCCAAAATGAACCCAAAATGGTCCCAAAATGAACCCAAGATGAACCAAAATGGTCCCAAAATAAACCCAAGATGAACCAAAATGGTCCCACAATGAACCCAAGATGAACCAAAATGGTCCCAGAATGAACCCAAGATGACCCAAAATGGTCCCAAAATGAACCCAAGATGACCCAAAATGGTCCCAAAATGAACCCAAGATGAACCCAAATGGCCCCAAAATGCACGAGCGCTCCCGGGGTCTCTCCCTGGGATCAGTTCTGCTCCATTTGCATCTTGCAGTTCATTGTCCCATCCCAGCTTTAGCCCAGGCAGTCCCATCCTTGTTTTTCTCTCTCCAGCCCACGGTGTTTGTGCTCCTGGGCTGAGATTTGGATCATTTGTCCTTGGTGCCCAGCTGGAGCAGGAATTGTTTTGTCTCCCTGCTCTGTGCACAGAGCTCATCATCCCCTGATGTGAACCCAGACCCACACACTACAGCAGCAGAAAAAGAACCTGAAAATATAAAAACTAAAACTTAAGGCATCACAATCATTAATCCAGGTAGGAGCCATTCCCTCCCAGCCTGGTTTAGGAAATGTCAAAGTCACTTTATTCTCCTGGGCATCAAGAAGCCAGGCCTTGAAATATGGCTCTGGCAACTCCTATGGAAAGTAAACTCAAGTTACACTAAAAATAACTTTACCCATGCTCTGGGTTCTCATTTGTAAATGGACCAGGGCTTTAGCACAGCCAGGTTTTGGTGCTACTTCCTCAAAGATTGCTTTTAGGTTCATTAAGCTCCAACTTCAGGAAGAAAATGGTAGCATTTGATTTATGGGTGCGGGGGAAGAAGGATGAAATGAGCAATAAATCTCCCACCAGTGGTGTTCCTCCAGCTCTCTGCCAGCCTGAGCAAGGAGCTCCCAGATTCCAGCCCGGGATTAACTCCTGGTGGCCAGGGAAAAACAATCCCCCTGTTCTGTGCCTCAGTTTCCCTGATCAGAATAAGGTGATGCCAACTGTGAGGCTGAATTCTGTGACGTTTAAATAGAAAACTGCTGACTTGAAATGGGTTATTCAGTGGCTTCTGAAGCAAATATGAGAAAATGAATGGATTTTCTGCCTTGCTTTTTTGCCTGTTTTTTTATTGCCTTCAAGGAGCACAGAGGAATGACCAGGAGGTTTTCTGGACAGATCAATGAAAGTAACACCCAACAAATGACCTTTCCTCGGTGTCTCATAAGTACCTGTCAACTTCAGGAGTGCCACCACCTTTGAATGGGGAGATTTAAAGCCAGACTATTCATTAGAGAGCAAACTATTATTCCAGAGGTTTAAATGAATTGGCCAGTGGCCAGCCTTGCTCACTGCTTGGGGACTGCTGGGAAAAGGGGAAGTGGCTGCTGTTGGGTTTGCAAAAAAAGCAAAAAAAAATAGGATTTAGAGAGCAACAAGAAGCAGGCTGTGATGGTCTGACACTCTCAGAAGGTGGCATGAGGGGTAAGGAGATTTAAGCACCATCAGGGAACCACGAAAACAAGTCTGTAAATAGCAGAGATGGCTCCTGTTTTATGGCATCACTAAATCAGCCAGCTGAGCTGGCTCTGAGGAATGGCATCCAAAGGTAAAGAGGTTTGGAGAGTGCTCAAAACCCCAATTTTTGCTGCAGTAGATACCACTCACTTGCCACGTGCAGTTCTGAATTAAAAGCTAAATATTCTTCTCTGGTATAATTCAAATTTGCATTAAACCTCAGAGCAAGAGTTACAAACATCACTCAAAATTTGCTTATCCTGCTGAGGAACCCTGAGCTGGTTCTTGGTTACTCTGTTCTGCAAATGCACCAGAATATTGCAATTTATCCTCCATGAGGGCAGCAATTAAAAATATGCAAGTGGGTTTTCCATCCAAAACTGCACTACAGCAGCACCACAAGATTTTCATTTGGGTTAAATCTTGCTTAAATATTTAACCCCAAATTCAGTCTGCAGCTTCTGCCTCACTGCTGCTGGTGAGGATGGTCACCTTCATCAGGTCATGGAATCTTCCAGGGACACCTTCCACTATCCCAGGGTGCTCCAAGCCCTGTCCAGCCTGGCCTTGGATATTTGGGGTGTCCAGAACTCCTCTGGGCATCCTGTGCCAGGGCCTGACCACCCTCACAGAGCAGGATTTCCTCCTGAATATCCAATCTCTGCCAATCCTCTGCCAATTCCTTTTGGGAAGGAATTCCTGGAGGGTGAAGAGACCTTGGGATGGAACTCCCAGAGCAGCTGTGGCTGCCCCTGGATCTCTGGAAGAGCCCAAGGCCAGGCTGGAGCACTCTGGGACAGTGGGAGCTGTGGGAGCCATGGTGGGACTGGTTGGGCTTTGAGGTCCCTCCAACCATTCCAGGATTCCACCTTTACATGGGATTTGGGGATTAAATATTGGGAGAGGATTAGGATTAGGGTTAGGTGGGAGTTTGGGAGGAATTCCTGGCTGGGAGGGTGAGGAGTCCCTGGCATGAATTCCCAGAGCAGCTGTGGCTGCCCCTGCATCCCTGGCAGTGCCCCACGTTGGGCATTGAAGCTGTTCCCTCTCTCCTGTCCCCACCTGCCCTGGCAGATAATGTGAGCCTAACACACAAAAATCACACACTCAGGCACTTGGATGACTGCTCCACACCTCCCAGAAAGTGCTTTTATTTTAATAAAATAACCTCTTTTTGCAAGGTTTGAAAGATGAAGAAGCTTCATCCCAACATCCCCACAGACCTTCCCAGACACTCAGCCCCACCACAGCACGAATCTCCTAAAATACCTCCAAGACGATTTTGCTACTCCACATTTAATTTTAATTAAAACACAAATGCAGACATCTCCCTACCTTCCCATGCCCCATTCCCTTGCCAGTGACACACCAGGCAGATGTTTCTTTGCACACACAAAACGAAATATTTTTCAGGTGTGAGAGCCTCAAATCCTGCCCTCCACATTCCCCGTGGTTGTTTCACCTGATTTTGGGCTCTGTGCCTCAGCACAGCTCAGCTCCCTGGGGAATCTTCTTTTTTTGGTTTCCCAAGAGGTTCCTACCCCATCCCACCACTCCTATTTATCTTGAATCCGTTTTAAAAACTCCTCTGCAGCCCCTTGGAGGAAACTCGTGGTGAGTGGTGGTTCCCCAAAAGGAGGGCTGGACATGACACACAGCCAAACAGCCTCACCACGTGCAAAAATAAGATTATACCACACAAAGCTGCCCTCCAAGCACCCAGCTTTGCCACAGATAAGGCTCAGCATGCAAATCAAGCATTTTTCTTTAAAAAAAAACCCTCCCCAGCTGCTGGAGGTGCAAAAGGCAGAGTTTTAGGACAAGTTTTGTGGTGCAATTTAATTCCATCTCACTCTGCTTATGATGATTTAGCTGAGTGAGTGGATCCAGAATCTCTCAGAGTAAAACAGGTCAGGGTGGGAATGGGAAAAGATATTTCCATCCTTCAAAGGCAGAAAAACAATTTTTCATCTTTTTTTCTGACTGGATACAGTTAAAGAAGATTACAAGTGGTATGATTGCTTTTGGCAGCCTAGTGTTTGACCTATCATTCTGTAAAAATATAACCAGCCCTCCATATATTGACTGTCAGGAATTTTCCCCCATGTGCTTTTTGTTCTCCTCCACCTACTTTATATGGAAAATTCACGGTATAGATCTGCATTTAAAGCTTCCTTGGCCTATTTCACCCACAGACAGAACAGATTAAAGGGAATAGAACATAAGCACAGCTCAGAGCTCTGTCTGCTCACAGGATCCTGGCATGGTTTGGGTTGGAAAGGACCTTAAAGCTCATCTCAGGCCTTGGGGACATCTTCCAGCAGGCCAGGCTGTCCAAGCCCTGTCTAACAAGGCCTTGGACACAGGCTAGCTCAAATTCAACATTGAAGTCCAGCTTAGATGCTGCAGATACTTTAGGAAGCCCCTAAAACCCAGTTTGCCAGGAGCTGGGAGGACATTAAAACCACATTTACAAGGAGTTATTGCCTCTCACCCCTGCCAGGGAGCAGGCACAGGTGAGAGGCAATAACTCAATCTTTCCTTTGCATGACACCCTGAGCATCCCAGCTCCACCAGGACCCTGCTTTCTCCATCACCAGGGGAAAATCCCTCCACATTTCCTCCACATTTCCTCCAAATTTCCTCCCAGTTTCCTCCACAGGCCTCTCCTCTCATGCAGAGCACCCCCAGCTCTTGCCCACTCAGGGATTTCCTCAGGATTTTTGTTGATGACCAAGATCTTGGCCCAGGATAGAAAATCCAGATGAAGGCAGCCAAGCCCCGTGCAGCTCCCTCCTGGCTGCTTTAAGTTTAACTTTCCCTGTTTACCTTTTAATTTAATGTATTCTTTTGATCTCTCTTCCTCTCCTTTCTCTTGTCTCCCCGAGTTTGCTGACACAGGAGAAGCATGACAAGCTCAGACAGGCCTAACCTACTTTTTCCCTTTTCTCTGGTACATGTGAACGCTCCCACTCTCCTTCCCAGCATATGAAAGCACATCCCAAGGATCATTATAATGATATTTCCAGTCCCCTGTGAAGTAATTCCCTCACTGACAGGTGAGGAAACTGAGACACACACAGAACTCTTAAATTACTTGCCCCCCAAAAGGAGAAATAAAACCCACCAGGCTTCTGCTTTTCTTGGTCCCAAATCTCTATAAAATTCACATTTCTCAACCCACCACAGGTTTGGAAAGTGTCTCCACTCCTAAAAAAGGCAGAATTTTAGGTGTCCATCACAGGGGTTTGCACATTTCTGGGGTTTAGTTTCAGCTGAGGAGCTCTGGTGACCCTGCAGGCTGTGCTGGCACCTGGGAGCTGCACAGGGACTGGGGACAAGGCATGGAGGGACAGCACACAGGGATGGGCTTCAAACTGACAGGGGACAGGTTTAGGTGGGAGTTTGGGAAGGAATTGCTGGCTGGGAGGGTGAGGAGGCCCTGGGATGAATTCCCAGAGCAGCTGTGGCTGCCCCTGGATCCCTGGCAGTGCCCAAGGCCAGGCTGGAGCACCCTGGGACAGTGGGAGGTGTCCCTGCCATGGCAGGGCTGGAATTTGATGATCCCTAAATCCCCTCCAACCCAATCCATCCTGGGATTGAAATCACCTGCCCTCCAAATCAATTAGGATTTATTTGCTTATTCCTGGATTTTTAGGTTTTGTGTGGAAGCCCAAATTTCGCATATCCCCACTGAATTTTTATTTATTCGCCGACCCCACAGCTGCCCTCCAGCAACTCCAAGAAAACTGAAGGAAAGACCCAAAAAAAAATGAGGAAAAATGAGTGGTTTGTCTGGAAATTTATAGGGCACAAAGCCCTGGCAGCTCACGGAACAAGAACGAGTTTAACTCCACCCTGGGACTCGTGAGGAGAAATCAGAGACAAATCAGAGCTGGGAAATAAAACCAGGACTTTTCTACCTGTGCATTCCACAACCTCCACAATTCCTGCTCCATCCAAAGCCTCCAGGTGGATTTTATGAGGCTCAGGATGGATTTGGAGCCTCAGGTCAGGAGTTGAATTTCCAGGGCTGATGGGATTTGCTGTCTGGACAGCCCTGAGGGGAATCCTCATTAAAACAACTCCGAGCCACACGTGGAGCTTTACAGCCCCTGGAAGGAATTCCAGCCATGCAGCCAGGGAAAAGGATTGCTCCATGCTGGAATGACAGATCTGCTGTGCTGGAGAGCCTTTGGAAGTTTGGGAAGTCCGACCTGAGCCGGTGATAATTAACGCTGTGAATAATTAATGCAGTGGTGCCACACAGGGTTTGTGA
This sequence comes from Myiothlypis coronata, assembly GCA_035041385.1. Classification (NCBI taxonomy): domain Eukaryota; kingdom Metazoa; phylum Chordata; class Aves; order Passeriformes; family Parulidae; genus Myiothlypis; species Myiothlypis coronata. Next base: position 4,418,169 of record JAWWLW010000095.1, on the reverse strand, counting down.
TGCCTTGGAAATGTTTAGAATGTGAGGAATGGCTGTGGCCATATTTTCTGAAAAATCCTTTTGCTAGAACTTTTTCTCCTGAGAAGCTGAGAGGCCTCAGAAATTAAATGTAAACAATAATTATCTGCTGCTGTGGAATGCAACAGGTGCATCTGGGATTGGTCCATGTTGATTATTTTTAATTAATGGCCAATCACAGTCCAGCTGGCTCAGACTCTCTGGTCAGTCACAAGATTTTATTATAATTCCTTTCCTTTCAAGCCTTCTGATGAAAGCCTTTCTTCTATTCTTTAGTGAAGTTTTAATATATCATTTTCTTCTCATATAAGAGAGATTTTATATATTACATATATAATGTCTCATATAAGAGAGATTTTATAAGAGATTTTATATCATAAAATAATAAATCAGCCTTCTGAAACATGGAGTCAAGATTCTCATCTCTTCCCAAATCCTCAGACCCCTGTGAACACCAGCACACATGGGATTCCACTCCAGCTGTCAATCCCTGCTGAGGAATGGGATTCCACTCCAGCTGTCAATCCCTGCTCCAAGCCTGGAAACTGATGGATTTTGCAGCTTTCTCCCCAAGGATTCCTTTTCCAGGAAGGGAATTCAGTCTGGAATGGGACCCTGAGGAGTTTGTGTCGTTTAAGCTGAGACGTAGACAGGAGCATCCCAGAGAATCATCCAGAACTCCCCCAAAATCCAAGGGAATTCCATCCCAACCCTCCCTGGGATTTGAGGAATGGAGGGTGCTGCTCCTAGAACTCAATCAAACCAATGGCATCCCAAAATCTCTCTTTGTTTTCTACATGAGGTAAATGAAGGGTTTGTGATGCCTCGGAAACGTTTGGAATTTGAGGAATGGGATTCCACTCCAGCTGTCAATCCCTGCTGAGGAATGGGATTCCACTCCAGCTGTCAATCCATACTCCAAGCCTGGGAATTGAAAGATTTTGCAATTTTCACCCCAAGGATTCCTTTTTCAGGAAGGAAATTCAGTCTGGGATGGAGCCCTGAGGAGTTTGTGTCGTTTAAGTTCCAACATGGATGGGAGCATCCCAGAGAATCATCCAGAACTGCCCCAAAATCCAAGGGAATTCCATCCCAACCCTCTTTGGGATTTGAGGAATGGAGGGTGCTGCTCCTGGAGCTCAGGGATGGCATCAAACCAATGGCATCAAACCAATGGCATCCCAAAATCTCTCTTTGTTTGCTACAAGAGGTAAATGAAAGATCAAACTTTGGGGACTGAGCTGCAGATATCCACAATTCTTACAGGAATTTTTTATCCCAAAATTTTTTATCCAAAAACCAACCTGCCCGAGTCCTCCAGGTGCAGCAGCTGATTTTTATTCCTAAATTAAATACAACTGAGAGCATCCTAAGGAAATTCAGGAGATAATTTAATCACCAATTACGATTTCTATACAACAGAGCTCCATCAATTTGTTCAATATTTGAATTTCCATTTTTCCAGGAAGGAATTTCTGATTTTTTTGTGAGGGTGGGGAGGGTTTGGAGCAGCCTGGGGTGGTGGAAGTTGTCCCTGCCCATGGAGGAGATTTGGGACTGAACAATCCCTAAATCCCTCCCAACCCAAACCATAAAATATTCGGTTTACCATAAAAAAATTACATTTTTTCCTCATAAAAATAATCACAAAAATAAGCAATATATCAATTAAATTAACTTGTATGAATTATTTCTACATAAATTATTAATAGAAAGGATTCCAGCCACTCTTCCCTCTGAGCTCTGTGGAGTTACATTCTAACTACATTTAAAATGATTCTATACATTCTTAAAAATTATTAAAATTATTATACATAATTCTAATTTAAAATTCTATTATACACAATTCTAATTTAAAATTCTATTATACACAATTCGAATTAAAAATTCTATTATACACAATTCTAATTAAAAATTCTATTATTCACAATCCTAATTAAAAATTCTATTATACACAATTCGAATTAAAAATTCTATTATACACAATTCCAATTAAAAATTCTATTATACATCATTCTAATTTAAAATTCTATTATACACAATTCTAATTAAAAATTCTATTATACATAATTCTAATTTAAAATTCTATTATACACAATTCTAATTAAAAATTCTATTATACACAATCCTAATTAAAAATTCTATTATACACAATTCTAATTAAAAATTCTATTATTCACAATTCTAATTAAAAATTCTACAATTCTACATAATTTTACAATTAAAATTAACAAGAGTTTCGTCACTTTGTTCTACAAAGTGTAAAACCCTGAAAAACTTCACTCTGAGAAGATGAAGCAAAATTTTAATTTTTAATTTTTTATTTTTCTGAGCCTTTTAAATGGGTTTGTTACATTAATTAATCTGTGCACAGAGAATTAATTAATATCATTCCTAACCTGATATGTTTTGGATTTTCTGGGTCATTTTTGGGCTGTCCAGACCTGGGGTGGGATCCCCATCCCTGAGGAATTTAAATCTTGGATGTAAAAATAAAAATTAAAAGTGGTCAAAATTAAAAAAAAAAAGAAAAATGGTAAAAATTAAAATGGAAAAAAAGGTAAAAACAAAAATAAATTATGAAAGGGTAAAGACAAAAATAAAAAATGGTGAAAATAAAAGTAAAAATGAAAAATCATTAAAAAATGGTGAAGTGGTAAAAATAAAAAACAGGGAAAACAAAAATAAAATGTTGTTAAATAGTAAAAATTAAAATCAAGAATTGCAAAAATCAAAATAACCAAATGGAAAAATTGTAAAAATAAAAGAAAAAATTGTAAAAAATAAAAAAATAAAAATGGTAATGATGGTTTAAAAGACAAAAGTTGTAAAAATAAAACCTAAAAATTGTCAAATGGTAAAACTAAAACTAGAAATAAAAAATAGTCAAAATAAAAAACAAAAATGGAAAAGTGGTAAAAATAAAAATTAGAAATGGTAAAATGGTAAAACTAAAACAAAAAAATTCTTAAATTTTACCACTAAAATAAAAAATGGTAGAAACAAAAATAAAACCTTGTTAGATGGTAAAAATAAAACCAAAACATTGTAAAAAAATGTAAATGATAAAATTGTTAAATTAAAAAATAATAGAAATGGTTAAAAATTTAAATGGCAATATGGCAAAAATAGAAAAAATGGTAAGAACAACAAAAAAATTGTTAAATGGTAAAAATAAAAGTAAAAATGGTAAAATAATAAAAATTATAAAAATGGTAAAAAAAAATCTAAAAAATGTTTAATGGGAAAATTAAAATTACAAATAAAAAATGGTCAAAATAAAAATGAAAAATGGTGAAATGGTAAAACCAAAAGTAAGAAATGGTAAAAATAAAAATAAAATTGTAATAATGAAATTTAAATTGAAAAAAAAGAAAAAATGGTGAAAATTCCATCGATGCCATTAAATCCAACCCCAAGAATTCCGGGTTTATTTCATGTTTTGTAAATTCCATTTTTATATCCCTGTCCCAACAGCAGCTTCTCCAAATCCCATTTTTATTTTGACCATTTTTTATTTTAATATTATATTTTATTCTATATTTTTTATATTTTAATATATGTTTATATATTTATTATATTATATTTTACTATATTTTATTTTTACCATTTTTAAATTTTTCTATTTTTAAATTTTATTTTTACAATTCTTTTGTTTCATTTTTCACCATTTTTTAGTTTTAGTTTTACCATTTAACCATTTTAAATTTTTACTTTTCCCACTTTCCCATTTTTGACAATTTTTAGTTTTATTTTTAATTCCAGTGATACCATGAATTTTATAACTATGTCACAACAGTGAGTTCTCCAAATCCCATTTTTATTTTTACCCTTTTTATTTTGACCATTTTTATTTTTACCATTTTTTATTTTTACCATTTGTTATTTTTACCCTTTTTTATTTTTACCCTTTTTATTTTGCCATTTTTTATTTTTACCATTTTTATTTTTACCATTTTTATTTTTACCCTTTTTATTTTTACCATTTTTTATTTTTACCATTTTTATTTTTACCATTTTTTATTTTTACCATTTTTATTTTTATCAATTTTTATTTTGACCATTTTTTATTTTTACCATTTTTATTTTTTACCTTTTTTATTTTTTACCTTTTTTATTTTTACCATTTTTATTTTTACCATTTTTTATTTTGACCATTTTTATTTTTACCATTTAAATAGAAATAATAGTTCCCATTTAAAATAGAAATAATAGTTCCCATTTAAAATAGAAATAATAGTTCCCATTTAAA
>JAWWLW010000095.1:4369572-4394826 GCA_035041385.1 Myiothlypis coronata | reverse complement strand
TAATATAATATAATATAATATAATATAATGTAATAATATTCCAGGCCAGCAAATATTCAGTGTTCCACAAACCTGGAAGCAGCTGATGACATTAAACACTCCAGAGCCTCCACACAGAGATGGTTCCTCCCATACCATAATAATATTAACTAATAATATTATTATATTAACTCAGCCATATTTTTATTTCTTTTGCCTGATGTTAATTTAGTGATAATTAACACTCCAAGATCTGAGCCTCACAGGGCAGAGAGGAATGGGAAGCACTGGAGAAATGACTCAGGGTTGTTTCAAAGCTGTTGGAGCAATGCTAAACCCCAGTGAAATCCCTTTTCCTTCATTAAAATTTGGCATTTCCCTGAAATTTCAGGGGAACTCCAAGAAATTTGCTCAGCTGTGACAACTGAAGGGTGGAAACTGCAGGGCAAGCTGCAGGATCACCCCAAATAAAGGAAATCCAAGCATGAGTTTCACAGGGGAAATTGGGGGTTATTAAGGGAGTTTTGGGGTCTGTCCAGGGAGTTTGGGGGATTTTCCAGCACCAACACATCCTGGAAAATCAGAATATCTTGGATAACACCTCCCTGCCACCTCAGGCTGAGCCCTGGAGCTGAACCAGCAGAGTTCTCATGTCCAGCAGGTCCATCCCTGTCCTCCATCACACATCCCATCTCTCTGCCCTCACCCCAAACTCTGGAATTGGGAGAGAAAAACCCAAATTGACTTGGAATGGTTGCTTGGGAATGAAATAGGGTGTCAGGTCCATCCCTGTCCTCCATCACACATTCCACCTCTCTTCCCTCATCCCAAACTCTGGAATTGGGAGAGAAAAACCCAAACTGACTTGAAAGGGGTATTTGGGAAGGAAATTCTCTGCCCTCACCCCAAAGTCTGGAATTGGGAGAGAAAAACCCAAATTGACCTGGAAATGGGTGCTTGGGAAGGAAATTGGGTCAGGTCCATCCCTGCTCCTCCATCACACATTCCACCTCTCTGCCCTCACCCCAGACTTTGGAATTGGGAGAGAAAAAACCCAAATTGACTTGGAAAGGGGTGTTTGGGAATGAAATTGGGTCTCCCTGAGTTACAGCAGGTGCCAGAACTCATCAGTTCAGCAGAGCCAAAGCAGCTGGGGAGGAGAAACCAGGATGGTGGCCCCCACAAAACCCTGGGATTTGGATTAGTGCCTGGATATTTGGGGATATTTTGGGATATTTTTGCACCCAGTTTTTCACAGGGTGGGGACCTGAGCGTGCCACAGAGCACACCCTGAGCTGGCCTCACAGGGAGGGCAGAGCCAGGCCCAAAAAATCCCCTCTGGGACAGGGGGACACAGCACAGGGACACGGGGGTGGCACTGGAGCCAGCCAAGGTAGCAGAAAATCAGAATTAATGAGCTCCCCTGCACCAAAGTTGCTCCCACACGGGGCCATTCAGGCTCTGCACCCTTTGGTAACCCCATTATCCAGGTTTGCCCATTGTCTGCAGCTGTGGTGGCTCTGTGGGACAATGAGAGCCAGGCTGTGCTCTGGCACCTTCCTCCACATCCCCATGCCCACCCCTCTCCCTTTCTCTCGACAGAAAGTTCAAAAAATAAAATAAAATTTTAAAAAAACCCCACACTTTGGGTTCTGCCCTTAAGCTCTGACCTGCCTGGGTTGAACGATCTGCCAGAAAAAAAACCCCTAAATACAAATATTAAATCTTAAGCTCTCATTTCCCACTTCATTAATTAACATTTCCATAAACACACGTACACCTCTCTTCCCAAACTTCTGTGGAAGTCAGCACATTTTTTATTAATTTTTTTCCCGCACTGCAGACTGTAGCTCCATTCCCCAACCCCCTCCCCACCCCAACCCTTGCTTCCAACTTTATAATAAAGCCCCAAAAAGTTCACATAATGTCTGGCTATTGTTTCTGCAAAGAGGAATTCTCCTCCCCGCCTCCTCCTTTCTCTGTATCTCCGAGGCACCACATGGCACAATGAGAGCCCTTTCATGTTCAAGACTCCCGGTGGTTGCTGTGGTAACTCACGCAGCCTCACCGAGTATCCAAATAAATACTGAAAATTTAAAAAAAAATTAAAAAAAAAAATAAATCCCAGCCCCAGCGGGGCCGGCTGCAATCTTATCTCTGCTTCAAGGGACATTAAGAAGCCAAATAATAACCTTTTGCCCAGATTAGTCACCTACAAGTGGCGATTATTGGAGACAGAAGGACGTTTGTGCTGTTCCGACAAGGATTTGGAGCACAAAGAAGGGGAAGACGCAATGCAGAGCGCCGGGAGCCAGTGGCGTCCAAACGCTGCTCTGGGCTTTTTAAGCACTCGCAGACAGATTTCTCTCCCCTCTCCTTTTGCTCCTCGACAGCTTCGGGCTCGACACTCCCAGGGAAGATTTTTTTGAAGGATTTTTTTTTTTTTATCTCACGGGCAACGAGCAGCACAAAAGTGTCATTAATTGGTACCTCCTCGCAGGAAATGCTGCTGCAAAGAGAAGGCTGTGTTTTCCCTTTGTAAAAAAAAAAAATTAAATAAATAAAATTAAGAAATTTTAAATTTTTTTTCTTCTTTTTTCTAATTTTTTTTAAATTTTTAGGGTTTTTTTCTTCTTTTAAATAGAATTTTTTTTAATTTTTTTTCTTCTTTTAAAAAGAAAAATTTTAAAATTTTTTTTCTTCTTTTAAAATGAAGAAAAATTTGTTTCTAATTTTTTTTTCTTCTTTTAAAAAGAAGAAAAATTTTTAAAATATTTTTTTCTTCTTTTAAAAAGAATTTTTAAATTTTTTTCTTCTTTTAAAAAGAAAACTTTTTAAATTTTTCCCATCTTTTAAAAATATAATTTTAAAATTTTTTTCTTCTTTTTAAAAAGAAAAATAAATAAATTTTTTTCTTCTTTTAATAAGAAAAAAAAAATTTAAATTTTTTTTCTTCTTTTAAAAAGAAGAAATTTTTTTTTAATTTTTTTTTTCTTCTTCTTCTTTCTCTCCCCTCCCTCTACGTGCCGAGACAAGCCACCGCTTGAGGCCCCCAAGTCTGTGCTATTATCAGTTAAGTCACGTCTAGTGCCAGGCAAAAGGTCATTTCAGGGCATTCCCGAGATGAAAGGAAGGGGTAATGTATGTGAGAATGCCTGAACGGGCGAGCGAGGAGAAAAAAGGGCCAGGGGGTGATGGAGAAAAAAGGGAGGAAGGACCAAGGATGCGAGACGAGGAAGAGAGGGATAGAAAGAGGGAGGGAGAAGATGAGAGGATGATACCGGGCTGAAAAGGAATGTTCTTATTGCCAGGAAACAAATAAAAGCCCGGAGCGCAGCACCTCTGCTGACACGCTGTGAACTTGATTCCTCATCAAATAAAAAGGCTGCCACGTTTTCCGGGGTCATCTTTTTAATTCATTCCTTCAATTAGGAGGTTTCTGCTTGGTTTTTTTTTTTTTTTTTAACCTTAACTGCTGAGAAAGGCAAATGCTTAAGGGAGACAGGACCATCCATTGTCTGGGGTGTCTGCTTCAGCTTCCTTTGTCTGGGAATTAGAACAGAGAGGTAGAGGCTGCTCGCTTGCGTTTTTTTTTTTTTTTTTTTTTAATGCACCACCAAAAAAAAAAAAAAGAAAAAAAAAAGAAAAAAAAATCAATTTTGCATTTAGCGGTGAAAAATAAAATCTCACGGCGCTGGGGAGCAGACAGCCCAGCCTTTCTCCATTCGCCTTTTCTCACTTCTCCCCCTTCCCCCGCCCGGCTCGGCCCGGCTCAGCCCCCCGTTCCCAGTCGGGTGAAATTTTGAGCGGAGCCCATCAGTCAGCGCTGCGGCCGTTCCGGGGCTCCTCGCAGCCTCCTCCCCCTGCTCCCAGCCCCGGCTGGGCTTGTCCAACAAATCATTTCTGCAGGACGAGCTCTCCGCGGCACCGCACCGAGCCCCGGCGCGGTTTTGTTGTTGTTGTTGCTTTATTTGTAAAAACATTCCCGTTCTGGGATGCCCTCCTCCTCCTCCTCCTCCTCCTCCTCTGTGCTCAAGCTGACCACGCTGGCTTTGCCCGGAGCCTCAGTGGAGTGCTGGGAATGACATCACATGAAATTCTCCTTTTATCAGCCTGCTGGGTTCCCTTCCGAGCACAGCAGCCTCACCCAGCCCCATAAAAACATCTTCTTTGTGCTTTATCCCCCAGAATCTTTATTTAATTTTATTTTTTTTCCCTGGATGGCGCTGCTGTTTCTCCCTCTCCATCCCACCATGCCCACGTGCATTTAGGGCTTCCTAAGGTTTGGGAGAAGGGAAAATTACCTGGGGAAGGAGCCCAGATGTCTTTGTTAGCAGCAGGGGCTGGGGACAAGAGGGTGGGTGTTAAACTACCTCCAAAATTTGGGGGTCTGGGTGGGCACAGAATCACAGAAGAGCTGAGGCTCAAGGCACCTCTGGAGATGACCAAAGGCTGTGCCACCCCCACTGCCCTTTTAAACAGCACAAAAATGTTTAAAACCCCGGTGCTAGAATGGCTCTGGACACTCAGAACCCCCAGGTGAAGCCTCTGGCAGCTGCTGATAATGGTGGCACTCCCACCCCAGGCCTGTCCAGAGGGGTTTTTCCCTGGTTATTGTTCTGGCAGAGGTTGGAACCAACAATTAAAATTCATTTCAAGCTTTTGCAGTCAGAATCCTCAGAGAGCCTCAGTGACTCCGTGGCTGGAGCTGTGCAAGACCAAGGTTTCAGTCCCATACCTAATTAACCAGGCTGAATTAAGTTCCCTCTCTCCTGCTGATGGTTCTTCATTGCCAATAAATTACCCTGTGCATTTTTATTTTTTCCTTCAGTCACGCTAAGTTTGCAGCAGCCCCACTCTTCTCCCCCATTTGTCACTTTTATTGCAGCGACTCAGAGTTGCAGGCACTCCATCACTCCTGCCCAGCTCCTGTGGCTCTTTGCATCTTGCTGCAGCTCTGGAGAAGATTCCTCCAGGGCTCAGGATCTCCACCTTGCCATCCTTGCTTGTCCATTTATTTCCTAATGCTGCGAGTTAATGCTGAGTTTGCCTCCTCAGAGCTCGCTGCCAAACAAAAAATCACTCCCGCTGTCAGCTCCTGAAATATGGGGATAAAACAAACTCAAAGAAACCTTCTTGACACAAAAATCACCCCAAACCCAGAGATTTTTTCGCCCCCCAACCTGACATTTCTCCAGCTGTGCCTCTCCAAAGGGTTAAAGCCTTGGAGATGAAGAAGCTGCAGGTGTGAGGGCACTAATTGGGAGCCTGAGCAGTAATTGAGGGCGAGCTCTGTAACGCTCTGGAAAACCCCAAACACAGGATTCTGTGCAGGGAGAGAAAGCCACAGTGGGTTTGGCACCCAAGGTGTGTGATCCCCACCCCAGAGGGGCTGATCCCACACTGCCCTGCTTGGTCTGGCCAAGCCCCATCAGCTCCTGCTGACCAAATTCACTTTGAGCTGCAAGCCCAACCCAAGCTCAAGCTGAGAAGCAACCTGAATGTCTGAACTATGATGAACAATACCCTAATTTTAAGTAAAAATTCAAATTTGCAGCCAGAACCCAGGAGAAAAATAAGTTTGGCTCACATAGGAAACAAAAGGAAATATTATTAATTATTAGAGGCAAAAATTCCAATAATGAAAGGTAAAAATATCCCCAGCTGTGGCACAGTCCAAGCCCTGGCTGTATTAAGGTTGAGAACCACAACAAAGCAATGTAACTCAGAATAAATGATGACCCCAGCAGCTCTTGGAGCTCCCAAAAATTCATGGAAGGGGCAGGGAACACTTCCAGGGATGGAGCAGCCCAATTTCTCTGGGCAACCAGTTTCTGGGCCTCACCACCTTCACAATAATTTTATTTTTTTTCCCCAATATCCAACCTCAACCTACTGACTTCCAGTTTGGAGCCATTCCCCCTTTTCCTGTCACTCCTCATGTGAGACACCAAACCCTGAGAGGGGCTCTCACTATGGAATTATTGGGTTTTTATTCCTCAGATGGGTATTAAAGAGCACCCCAGACCTCACCCAGGATTTGTCTATCACAGCTAACAAGGGATGCACTGCAGAGACTCCTGAAGCAGGGATGACAAATTTGAAAAAATGAGAAATGTAAATGCATTTATTTCTGATATCAGGTTCAGATTCCATCCCCACACCCCATTTCCTGAAAATCATTGTGGACAAGGCTCTGCCACCAGATTTCCAAGACAGCTTCCTGCAACAGGGCTGGAGGCATATGCCACCAGCACCTGAATATTACTTTGTTTTTAGGGACCAGCCATATGTTTCCTATTTGAAAAAAATTACTTTCTATCACAGGAAGCCACTTTTTTCTAGCAACAATGGCAGAGGTTCTTGTAACCATTTCACCCACGGAGGGGGAAAAAATAGTGCCAGAGCACCCCAGTGGAACAGCTTTCCCCAAGTCACAAGTGGAACCTGGCTTTTGAGGCTTCATATTCAACAAATCTTGGGTTGTGATTAATTTATTCAGTGAAATGGGGCTGTTGCAACAGCAGCCAGGGGAAATTAAAAGACTTCAGGATATGAACAACATGTTGGAATAGTGTCAGCTTCCTCCGTCAGCGAGCCTGGAACCAAAGCTCAGCTTTATATAGGGACAGAAAAGACGGAATCTGACAGAATGTTTGGCGCTCTGACAAGGAGACACCTCTCCACCATGAAAACTGAGACCCAGCCACTCAACACAGAATTTCCAAAATCACATTAAAGGCAGTTCCTGATGCTACACACAACCATAACACGGAGTGTCTGCAATGGGAGGCAGATGGGAGCCTGCCAAAACCACGTTACGTTTTTTTCATTCGAGAAGGAAACTTTCTTTCAAACAATATTATTCGCTCTGACAGTGATTTTCCTCCTGGAAAACATCCTGAGCACATTTCCATGTGAAGGAGAACTGCATCACCCCCGAGCCTGGGACAGGAGAGGGACCAAGGAGGGATCAAACAGCACTGCAGGCACAAGGCACCAGGATGTCTTATTGCTGGAACCTAAACCATTTGGGTTTTCAACTACAATATTTAGTATTTGATTTCTAGCAGGAATAAGAAAAAAAAAAGAAATTTGTCTTCATCAGAAGCCCTTCTGGAAAAGCTCCACATCCCATTCCTGCTTTGCCAGCTGGCCAAGCCTCCAGAAACATGGCACTGAGCTTGTGGATATTTATTTCCCTTGGATATTGAGGTAGACATTTGATGCGTCTCTTGACAGAAACTGAAAAGTTTTGAGGAAAAGCAACAACAACCAAACAATCAGGAATGTTTTCCAGCCATGGGAGGGGTCAGTATTTCAGTTTTATCGAGGTGTTGTGGCAGGGGTGTCTCCTTTCCAAGAAGGGAGATTTCCAAGTCTGCAGCTCTGCTCTGGGAGAAGCAGCCCCATCCCACTCCTGTCTCAGCTACAGCTGGGACTTCTCAGTCGCCAAGGTCACAAAATCCCCAGTCAGACACAGCAGAGCTCTAAATCTGGTTCCTCATCGAGTTCAGGTTGTCACAACATGTGCTTGAATTCCAGCTGAGATTCTCCTGATACTTTTGGGGGAAATGGAAATACATGACAGCCCCTGCCTTGTTCTGCATCTGAGTATTTTTGGTTTTATACCCCAATCTAAATTTCCTCCTGGGGAGTAAAGTACTGCCCATGTAAAACTCCACAGCCTAGCCCAGTTTTGCCTCCTTTTGCATTTCAACATCCTGAACTTTAGTCTCCAAGGAAGCTTTTGTGCTTGTGGGGCTCTGCTTTTCTCCCTCTTTAGAAATGATTGGTGATGAGGCCGATTCCACCTTTGCAAAATTTAATTGTGGCAATTTCAGTGGGACTTTAATTCATAGTGTCCCACTGAAATTGCCACAAATTCAGAGCCAGACTCAAGAAAATGCCAGGCAAAGCTCTGATGGAAATGTTTTCTCAAGATAATTTGATGCTTCCTACCCTAACGAAACCAAATGTGCGAAAATCCGCAAACACTTGAGGTTAAAAAAAAAATAAATACAATGAAATGATTATTAATTTTTTTGCCAAGTAGATATTTTGGACAAAGGCTGTGGCTGGCCGTGGGGTGGTTCAAAGTGCCATCTGCATGGCAGACAGTAATGGGATGTGATGGGAGCGCAGACACAACACGGCCGCGGCGGCTCTGCCTCGCCCCCACCATTGTCTGGGGGCCTCTGGGAGCTCTGCCTGCATCTGGCAGAAAAGTTGATCAACTTGGGGTAGCTAATCAGGCTGCTGCAATTTCCGGCCCTTTCTTTCCCAGATTCCTCAGATCAAAGTTCAAGTCCCAGAATTATTATTCCCCGAATGCTTAATGAGCTCCAACCGAGGGACACCAAAGGCAGAGCTCAAACATTGACCGTGCACTTCATTGAGTTTGGCCAATGCGCCTAAAAACAAGAGGGTGGGATCCATGGCATGCAAAATCACAATATACAGATTTGGATTTTAATCCAATTAAGATTCCTGCGAGGGGATGGGGATGGCAAAGGGCTCTGGTGGCTTTGTAAAGGGACTTTTGCTTTTCCTCATCGCTCTCCCCCCCCAAAATGAAAATTTCGGAATTGGCCTTGTCGTCAATTATTTCTAAAGAGGGAGAAAAGCAGAGCCCCACAAGCACAAAAGCTTCCTTGGAGACTAAAGTTCAGGATGTTGAAATGCAAAAGTCAGATTTTGCCAGGAGGCATGATTTCTGAAGCCAGATGATTCCACCTCAGATTAACTTATTGAAGATCTTTGCATGCAGAAACATTTCTTTGTTCTGGCAAACCCTCCCCAAGTTTTCTATTCACAAATCCTGACCCTTAGGAAAGCCAGCCAAGATTCTTTTGCGTTATCAGGTCAGAATGTACAGGGCCCAATTATTTTAATAGTTACAAAAAAAAAAAAATAAAAGGGGGAAAAAAATAAAAAAGAACCTGACAATGCTTCAGAACACCAGTGAGAATAGAATTCAGGGACTTAACAAGTCACTCACTCTAACATCTGGCATGTTCTTTGGAGAAGACTAAACACATGGAGAGTCTTGCTGCAAAAAGTCAATGGAGAGGAATGATAATTGCTCATTAGAATGCCTCCTCCACAGGTTATTTTTAACTTCCCCTACTCTTTCTAATCACGGTGCACGCATCAGATGCTCCTGAAAAGGGTCAGTGCTTGGGTTTCTCCTCTGCAGAGCACACTTGGAACAAAGCCCCTTAACCAAGCTGAGGCTTCACAGGCCGCACACGAGGCACCTGCTCTGGGTTTAGTGCCCGAGCAGGGGCCCAAACAAAATGGTCCCAAATCCCCTCAGCCAGCCCAAGGCAGAGATGTGTTCAGTCTGTGATGCAGATTGTCCTCCCTCAGCTTTAGGAGCAGAAACAGCCCCAGGTGCCCAAATGCAGAGATGTGAGAGGGCAGCAGAGTCCCAAGGAGCTCAGCACCAATAAAGCAGAAGCCACCAAGTGTCAGAGGAAGCAATGCAGGTCTCTGTCCACTTTTGGAGGAGGAAAAATTCTGGCTGGGTTTCCCCAGGGTGTTTCACGTGATGTTTCCAAGCCTGCAGAGACAGCTCAGCCCAGCCCTGCCCAAATGAACACAGATCTTTTGGCTGAGCCCATCACCACAGCCCTGGGGCCTTTGTGAGGGACACAAAAACCATTTCCATGGGTCACCCCACTTCCTCCCAGCCTGGCTACATGAAACTCCTCTCCTTTTTTTTGTTGTTTTGTTTTTAGTGGGGGTTCAGCAGAGCATTTGGAAAAAAGGGGGAGATTCTTTGTGGTGTAACATCAAAGGCTGCACACGAGGAATCTTGTTCTGAAGCCTCTCACCAGGAAAAGCCAAACGAATTAAAATCTCACATCAGACGCTTCGAAGACAGCAAAGACAACGGATCCAGAGGCACAGGGAAAGCTGAAAGCCAACGGTTTATGGCCAAGACTGGGGAGGCTGTGTCCTTATTTAAGGCTTTTTAAAACAGCAAAAAGCTGTTTGAAGAGGAACTGAAGGACATGCTCATAATGGGCTGCAATTTGTTTGTTTATCTGTCTGTTTTTAATGAAGGAACCGCAGAGCCTACTGGAGAATATTCGAGTTTCACTTCTGTCACCGGCCCAGCCATTCTCTAAAAGCGCTGCCACCACATCAAACAGCTGCCAGAGCTCCCTGGGAATGGGCCTTAAAACACATTTCAGAGCCCTGAGGGAAGAGAGTGGCTGGACACAGCCCCTGGAATCTGCTGGAATGCAAATCCCCTTTCAGCAGCCAGCCCCGCCAGCATCCCGCGCTGCTCCTGCTCCAACCTGCCCCCAGACCACCCTGGGAGGGGAATCGCAGGAGGAGGGACTGGGGTCAGCCATGGAAGGGCTTTGCGAGCCGTGATAAGCGGAGCGGGGCTGCCGTGAGCCGCCCGCCCGCCTCGGCCGCGGGGATGCTGCTCCTGGGGCGGGGAGGGTGAGCTGCTCCAGCCAACGGCTCCAGGGGACAGCTGGGCCCAAGCAGGGCTGGGACAGGGAGGGAAAAGCCTGCAGAGCGAGGTGCACCCAGCTCAGAGCCATGGAGGGTCTGCTGCCAGCTCCGCAAGGCGTGAAATCCACACCGCGCTCTTTGGCCATTTCCCTGCCCCAAATCCACACCGTGCTCTTTGGCCATTTCCCTGCCCCAAAATCCTCACTGCCCTCCTTTTGCCCTTCCCCAAAAAATCCACACTGTTCTCCTTTTCTCCTTTTCTTTCCCAAAATCCACACCGTGCTCTTTGGCCATTTCCCTGCCCCAAATCCACACCGTGCTCCTTTTCTTCTTTTCCTTCCCCAATCCACACTGGCCTCCTTGGGCGCTTTTCCTTCCCCAAAATCCACACTGCCCTCCTTTTGCCCTTCCCCAAAAATCCACACTGCACTCCTTTGGCCATTTTCCTTCCCTAAATCCCCATCATGCTCTTTTTGCCTTTCCCCAAAATCCACACCATGCTCCTTTGGCCTTTTTCCTTCACCAAAATCCTCACTGCCCTCCTTTTGCCCTTCCCCAAAAATCCACACTGTTCTCCTTTTGCCCTTTTCCTTCCCAAAATCCACACTGTGCTTGCTCCTTTTGCGCTTTTCCTTCCCAAAATCCACACTGTGCTTGCTCCTTTTGCCCTTTTCCTTCCCAAAATCCCCAGTGTGCTCTTTCACTCTTTTCCTTCCCCAAATCCACACTGCCCTCCTTTTGCCCTTCCCCAAAATCCACACCATGCTCCTTTTGCCCTTTCCCTTCCCAAATTCCACACTGGCCTCCTTGGGCCCTTTTCCTTCCCTAAATCCACACTGTGCTCCTTTGGCCATTTCCTTTCCCCAAATCCACACTGTGCTCCTTTTCCTTCCCAAAATCCTCAGTGTGCTCTTTGGCCCTTTTCCTTCCCAAAATCCACACTGTTCTCCTTTTGCCCTTCCCCAAAAATCCACACTGTGCTCCTTTTCTCTTTTCCCTTCCCAAAATCCACACTGTGCTCCTTTTCCTTCCCAAAATCCACACTGTGCTCCTTTTCTCCTTTTCCTTCCCAAAATCCACACTGCCCTCCTTTTGCTCTTCCCAAAATCCACACTGCCCTCCTTTTGCTCTTCCCAAAATCCACACTGCCCTCCTTTTGCTCTTCCCAAAAACCCACACTGCCCTCCTTTTCTCCTTTTCCTTCCCCAAAATCCACACTGCCCTCCTTTTCTCCTTTTCCTTCCCCAAAAATCCACTTCATTCTCCTTTTCTCCTTTCCCTTCCCCACCTGGGACACATCCCCGCTCCTCCAGCATCGCATCCTCCCCGAGCCCTGCTCAAGCTGCCCCGCAGTGCCCGGCTGGAATTCAGGAATTCTTCACCTCCCGTCCGGGTCAAGTTTTCCTCCAAGGCCACTCGGACGTTTCTGTGCCATTTCCACAGTGCAACACTGACCTCCTGTGGCTGCGGCTCCCCAGCCCTGCCCCAGAGCGGCTCTTCCCCTCTCCCAGCCTGCTAATCCATATTTAGATTATTTTTTGGGTAAAAAAAAGCCTGAAAAACTCACCCCGTGCACATCTACTTGGGTTGTCTATCGGCAGAAAAAGGGTGAAGGGAAACGTGACTTTACTGGCATCAATCCTAAAAGAAAAAGAAGTTTTAGGACATCAAATTTCCTGGTTTGTGAATTCCTACAAAACAAGGAGTGTGCTGTGCAGAGTTCTTGTGGAATTGCTACAAGCAGGTGGATTCTACTCCTGATAATTTGGTTTTTTCTCTTTTTTTTTCCTCTTACCAGATTTCTGGTAATGAGGTTTTTGGTGTTTTGGGGGGGTTTGTTTGTTTGGTTGGTTGGTTTTTTGGTTTTGTTTTTGTTTGCTTGTTTGCTTTTATGGGGGTTTTTTGTTTGGTTTTTTTGGGTTTTTTTGTTTGGTTTTTTTGGGTTTTATTTTTGTTTGTTTGGGTTTTTTGGTTTTTCTTTTTGGGTTTTTTTGTTTAAATTGAAGCAGAAATGGGATCTTGCCGGTGTTGGAAGTGGATCTTGGAGAAGTGAGGACGTGCAGGCCTTCCCACAGCCACCACCCTGAGCAGCACAGGGGGAAGCAGCTTCACCAGGATTTTGTGCTTGTCACAGCCCCCAGGTGTTTAAACCATTTCCACGGGTAGTTCTCCCTCCCTGCAAACTGGTGCTCTTAAACCAGAGGGAACGTGAAAATCCCTTCTGGGAGACAAAGGGAGATGGTCCAGGAGAAATCCTGCTGGGCTGTTCTGAGGCTCAGAGCCCAGGAAAACTGGGGATCCCACAAAAACAAGGGATCCCATAAAAACAAGGGAGCCACAGAAATACGGGATCCCACAAAAACAGGGGATCCTACAAGAACAAGGGAACTGACAAAAACAAGGGATCCCATAGAAACAGGGATCCTACAAGAACAGGGAGCCCACAAGAACAAGGGATCCCACAAGAATAGGGAGCTCACAAGAACAAGGGATCCCACAGAAATAAGGGATCCTACAAGAACAAGAGATCTCGTAAAAACAAGGGATCCCACAAAAACAGGAGATCCCACAAGAATAGGGAGCTCACAAGAACAAGGGATCCCACAAGAACAAGAGATCCCACAAAAACAAGGGATCCCATAAAAACAAGGGATCCCACAGAACGAGGGATCCCACAAAAACAAGGGATCCCACAGAAATAAGGGATCCTACAAGAACAAGAGATCCCACAAGAGCAGGAGATCCCACAGAAACAAGGGTTCCCATAAAAACAAGGGATCCCACAGAATGAGAGATCCCACAAAAACAAGGGATCCCACAAGAACAGGAGATCCCACAAGATTTAGGGATCCCACAAGAACACGGGATCCCACAGCAGATTCAAGTGGTTCTAAAAGGTCAAGCCTTCCAAAATCTAACTCCTACTCCAAAAGTGTATCAGACACGTGCCTCAGATGTCCAAAATCCCAAGATGAGGAGGGCTCTGGGATCACCTCACAGGAGGAAACAGCAGATCCTCTGGGAATTTCTGCACTCAGGACTGTGACAAACCTGATCACAGGGATCCCCTGGGATGCTCAGCACATTCCCAGCCCCAGTCTGGCTCTCCAGATTATCTCCAGATATCACCAGATATCACCTGTTGGTGCTGCTGCTCCTCCCTAGCTTCAAATAATCCAGGATTCTCTTTAAAATAATCCAGATTTAGAACATTTTTACCCTGAGCAGCAGCAACAAACAAACAGGAACTCAGAGCAGCACATTCCCAGCTCCAGCAGCCCAGTCTGGCTCTGCACACAATCTCCAGGTATCACCTGTTGGTGCTGCTTCCCCTGCTTCAAATATTTCAGGATTCTTTTTAAAATAACCCAGAATTAGAAGATGTTTACTCTGACCAGCAGCAACAAACAAACAGGAATTCAGCAGGGACCAGCCCATCCCACAGAGGGAGATTTTACCTCTTGGGTGGCTCTAGGGGACCCCAAAAGCCGTCAGGGTCCCCCAGATCTGGCTCGGGAGCTGCTCAGAGGGGACAGGCAGCCAGCAGCTGTCCCTTGCCGTGGAAAGGACACTTGGACACTTTCCCTGTCGTGCCAGCAGGCAGCAAGAGGGACCCGAGCCCTGCCAGAAGCTGTTCATCAGCCGGGCTCTGCCCCTGCTCACAACAGGGGCTCCTGCTGAGCTGAGGATTCTCAGCTGCATTTCCATCCCAGCGCCCCCGTCCTGCCCCTTGTTTGGAGCACGGGGTTGTAAATGATGCATGACCCTGCTGGGCCTTCTGCCTGGGCACAGGAACCCTCCCGCAGCAGGGGAATTCAAATCTAGGTTAAACACACTTGGCACTGCAGTCAGCTCCTTAAAGCAGATGCAAAAGACTTTTTCTTTTTTTTTTTCTGTTTCTTTTTTTGGTCACTTCTCATTAGATTTTTGTGATGAGATCCCCTGCCAGGTTGGAGGTGTGAGATCACAGCAGAGAGGAGAGACACCTCTGTGTGCTTCACAGGCTCCTCCTCCCACAGCTTTCAGCCATTTACACATTTATTTTCCAGAGTTTATCAGGGAAAATCCATAGCAGCCACATGAGAGGTGAAACTGGCAGGACACCTGAGTGCACATTTCATTATCCTGAATGTTTGAGCCTTAACTGGGCAGGTTGGAGCTCCAAAAAATCATTATATATCATTATGTATACTATATAATGTAATATAATACTATATACTATATAATATAATATCATATAATATAATATCACTTAAGAACATGGAGTCAGATTCTTCAATTCCTTCAATTCATCAATTATAATAAATAAATTATATATTATATAATTATTATATTATTTTATATTATTATATATTATATATCATGTAATTATAATATATATTATATAAATATATTAAATCAAATATAATAATAAATTAGCCTTTTAAGAACATGGAGTCAGATCCATCAATTCCTTCAATTCATCAATTATAATAAATAAATTATATATTATATAATTATTATATATTATATAATATATTATATAATTATATAATATAATATACATTATGTAAATGTATTAAATCAAATTATAATAATCAATTAGCCTTCTAAAAACCTGGAGTCAGATCCATCAATTCCTTCCACCCACCCACTGGCACCTCTGGGCTCCAGATGTGCAGCTCTGCCCTCCCAGATGTGCATTTTGGGTGTGGGAGGGCCGAGGGGATGCTGGATGTGCTGAGGGTGTCCTGTGGGCACAGGTTGTCCTTGCACATGGGAATTACCTCCTGCCTTGCCTTCAGGAGCAGGGACGGATCCAGGCATTTTTCAGGCATTTTCAGGCATTTTTCAGGCATTTTTTACCTTCCATCCATGGTTTTTACCAACTCAGTGTCCTTCCAATGATGCCATTTCAAACCAGAATTGATTCAGACCCCTCGTGGCTTCTCCCTCAATCCTGAACTTCTCAGGAGGCCCCAAACCATCCTGTTCCACCTTCCCTTGGCCATAAGGTGCCAGCACATGGGAATTACCTTCTGCCTTGCCTTCAGGAGCAGGGAAGGCATCCAGGCATTTTTTAGGCATTTTTCAGGCATTTTTCAGGCATTTTTTACCTTCCATCCATGATTTTTACCAACCCCATGACCCTCCAATGATGCCATTTCGAACCAGAAGTAATTCAGACCCCTCGTGGCCTCTCCCTCAGTCCTGAACTGCTCAGGAGGCCCCAAACCACCCTGTTCCACCTTCCCTTGGTCATAAGGTGCCAGCCAGCACATCACCAAAGGCACCAGGCATTTTTCAGGCATTTTTCAGGCATTTTTTACCTTCCATCCATGATTTTTACCAACCCAGTGTCCCTCCAATGATGCCACTTCGAACCAGAAGTAATTCAGATGCCTCAGTGGCTTCTCCCTCAGTCCTGAACTTCTCAAGAGGCCCCAAACCATCCTGTCCCACCTGCCCTTGGCATAAAGAGCCAGCCAGCACATTGGGGAAGGCATCCAGCCATTTTCCAGCCATTTTCCAAGCATTTCTTGCCTTCTCTCCATGATTTTTACCAACCCCATGACCCTCCAATGATGCCATTTCAAACCAGAAGTAATTCAGACCCCTTGTGGCTTCTCCCTCAATCCTGAATTTCCCTGGACAAAACAGGAACCACCCTGTCCCACCTGCCCTTGGCCATAAGGTGCCAGCCAGCACTGCCAAAATTTCCAGGACAAATTTTCCTCCCATGGATCAAGTCCTCAAGGGTTCCTGGAATTCAGGTGCCTCAAGTGTTTGCCATCAGCAGTTTATCCAAGGCAGCCTGATTATTAAAGCTTTTCCAGGAGCAAGGGCTCTCATTATGAAGCAGGCAGCAACAACTCATCAATCTTGGGCAAAAGATAATTAATCAGCACCCAGAGCCGTTTTTGCAAATATAAAGCCTGGTTAAAACAAACCAAAATAAGAGGGGGGAAGAGGGGGGCAGCCATGACAGAGCTGTTGGCACTTGCCAACTCCTCTTGATTAAACTTATTTTCACCTCCAGGTGCATACACAGGATGAGTTTTGTTAATTAAACCTGCCAGTCACCTCATTATGCATTCAATTAAAAAAAGCCTGATGCCTTGATTTTATGCAGCTGGCAGGCTGAGCAGTGACAGGCAGTGCTGTTAGAGTGCCCAACTTCTGATGGGGAGGGGAGCAGAGACACTCCAAAACATGGCCAAGTGCAAGGTTTGCTAATTGGAAACCCTCCCTTTTATTTATTTTTTAATATTTTTTGTGGGTCTAACGGATGGGTTGTTTATCAGGCAGTGGAGGTGCAGGCAGAGAGTGGAAGAGTGTGCTCATCTCATTTGGAAAGCCATAAAAGATGCTGGGAATATTCATGACAGGCTCTGGCAAGGTTAAGGGATGAGGAGAGTGGCACCTAGATGCCATGGTGATGAATGCTGTGTGAATAGATTAGACAGAGGCCCTGAAGCTTCTGGAAGATGGTGGGGGTTTAATTTAGATGAAAGATAGCCTTTACTCTTGAGGGAAGAGCTGGATGCAGCTCCTGGCTCTGCTACAAACTCCTTGTGTGACCTTGAATAAATCCCAGAGCACCAGAGGTACCTGCAGCTCCCTCTTAGCCAACCCTGTGTGCCTGTGCCTGGCTGGTGACACCCCAGAACTGTTCCTGTACCCCATGAGGAGCCCTGGGCTGGGCTGGCAGGATGAAAACCTGAAATATCTGTGACAAAAAAATCTGTGTGCCTCCACTGCAGCTTCCCACCTGCCTCACACTGACATTTCTGAGTCTGCTTCAGGCTGGCAGCAGCTCTGAGGAGTGACCTGCAGCAGAGGTGACCCATCTGTCGTGCTCTGAGGCAGGGAATTTATTTTCTTTTTTTATTTTCTCTTTTTTTTTTTTTCTGCTGTTTCTGTTGTTGCCTGCAAGTTTCCACTGAGCTGCTTGGACAGACAAGAGAGATTCTCTCCGAGCACCCTGCTAATGTGTTAATCACGTCTCTCCCTCTCAGACCCTTGTGAAAATCTGGGAATTAAAGCCCACACCAGCCATGGGAAGACCTCTGGCCATTGCCAACAGCATTGATTTCCTCTTCTCTTTTCATTTTTTGGAGCAGAGCTTTAGAATTGTGCCTTTTCCCACCTTTGCTGCAGCTCCCCAGTGGTAACAGGATATTTTGTGCCTGATGAGGAGTGAGGCAGATATTCTAAACTCCCCCTGTGTCCTAGGGCTGGCTGGAAGTGTGAGGAGCTGCACTTTGACCAGGGGGATCCCTCGGGTGTTGTTTGTTTGATCAGAGCATGAAATGGAGAGGGTGTTGTTGTTATTATTGTGTAACCTCCTGTGCTATCTGCTTTCAGCTCCACCAAGGACAAAACACTCCAAACCCTTGGGAAATCCCAGCAGATCTCTTGGATGACCTGAACCCCATTGCCCCCCAATATCAGAGAGCTGGTCTCAGTCCAGACTGTTCCCAAATCAGCAGCCCAGCCTCTCCTCCATGTGGGTTTTTATTTATTTCCCTGTCACAGCAAGGCCAGTCGGGGTTGGAGGAGCCACAGCAGCTGGGCTGAATTTTTTATTACAACTTTCATTGAGAAATACTTTGCCAGAAGAACAAAAGGAGTTGTGAAGGTGTTGGGTTGGATTTTCCTGCTGGAACAAAGCACAGGAGCCAAATTCCCCTGGGACTGGGATGGGTTTGAAGGGGTTTGGAGCAGCCTGGGATTATCAAAGTGTCACTGCCCATGGCAGGGGACTGGAACAGGAGGAACTTTCAGGTTCCTTCCAACCCAAACCATTCTGGGATTCTCTGAAAAGGCCAAGTTTAGGCTCAGTTTGATGCTCAAGTTTAGGCTGTTTAATGCTCAAGTTTAGGCTGTTTAATGCTCAAGTTTAGGCTCAGTTTAATGCTCAAGTTTAGGCTGTTTAATGCTCAAGTTTAGGCTCAGTTTAATGCTCAAGTTTAGGCTCAGTTTAATGCTCAAGTTTAGGCTGTTTAATGCTCAAGTTTAGGCTGTTTAATGCTCAAGTTTAGGCTCAATTTGATGCTCAAGTTTAGGCTCAGTTTGATGCTCAAGTTTAGGCTCAGTTTGATGCTCAAGTTTAGGCTGTTTAATGCTCAAGTTTAGGCTCGGTGCTGTTTTCTGAGCCAGGCTCAGACTGGAGCCTTTCCCATCCCAGGTGAGAGCTCGGCCCCTGAGGCAGCAGCTGCTCTGCTCAAGGAAATCTCATTTCCCTGGGAAAGTTTCCTGAGAAATCACAGCTTGGACTCAACATCTGCATGGAAGAAAGTGATAAAACCACAGGGGTTTTTTGTTTTATTTTGGTTTTTTTTTAAGCAACCTGTCATTCTTGAATTCCAGCCAGGCACACACAGCAGCAGGAAGAGCTGCTCAGTTTTCCAGCACAGGATGGTTTGAAATTCCCCCCACAGTTGATGAACACATCCCAACACACACAGAGCAGCAGCTGCTGCTCAAAAACCTCAGGAGAGGACAAAATTTTCCTTCCTATCTCAAACTTCCAGCACAGGAAAAATAATTGGGGAATTTTCCTGGTTATGGGAAAATTACCCAATTATTTGGGTAATAATTACCCAATTATCAGGGAAATAAATGGCAGGAATGGGATATGTACAGAGATGTCCTCCCATGCTTTGATTTCCAGCCCTTGACTCCAGGGATTTTCTCAAACAGAGAAAACCAACAGAAAACTGAAGCTGTCACCTGAAAGGAAATCCAGGGAATATTAAATAAATAAATTAATAATATGAAATAAATAAATTTATGTTATTTTTCCATTTATTAATAAATTCATTAATTTCATTATTAATTATTATTTCTTAGCTAATATTTCTTAATTAATATTTATATTAATTAATATATATTCATTTAAATAATAAATAAATTATTTAATTAAATAATAATTAATAATAACTAATTATATAATAGTATGTAATTATATGATATATACTATATACTGTATACTATGTAATATATACTATATAATATATAATATAATACATCTTATATATTATATAATATATACTATATAAAGTCATATAATTATATATTCTATAATATAATAATTATACTATAACAATTATAAGTAATTGATAATAATAATTATTAAAAAATAATTCTAAATAAATTGATATTAAATAAATACATAAATTTAAAACCCAGATATTCCAAGAGAAGCTGGAAAGTTTTTTCCAGCCTACCACTGTAATTGCTGCTGTCCTCTCCTCACATTCCTTTGCAAGGATAAAATAGAAAATTAGGGATGTAAGCACCCACGAGGAAGGTTTTGAAGGCTGTTTGTTCCTCAGGGCCTTGTGAAAGCCAAAAATTCCTGTGCTCAGCT
The DNA here is from genome assembly GCA_035041385.1 of Myiothlypis coronata. Classification (NCBI taxonomy): domain Eukaryota; kingdom Metazoa; phylum Chordata; class Aves; order Passeriformes; family Parulidae; genus Myiothlypis; species Myiothlypis coronata. Next base: position 4,375,016 of record JAWWLW010000095.1, on the reverse strand, counting down.
CTCAGCTGATGCTGCTCTCCACCCCAGGACCAGGCTGGTTCTGAACACCTTTATTCCTCACCTACAAAACCCTGGCCTTTTCCAAGTTGCTCTTTTTGGGATAAATGTGCCCTGTTCACCTCTCTCAGTAAGTAATGACTGAGTTTTTCTGAGATCCACCTCTCCCTGTGCATTTCCCACCCACAATTATTGCCCAAAGAGCCAGAAAACAAAACAGAAATCAGGGCCTGAGAGCTGCCATGGGGAAAAAACTCAATGCTGGGATGAAAATAAAACCAGCTCCAGGCTCAGTACATTTTGTACCCACTAGATGGGGCAAAAAAGCCATATTCTGATTAAAAAACCTCTCCAGGTGCTCCTGGAGCTGCTTTCACCTGGCCCTGAGTGGGGAAAAGGTTTTAGAAATGTGTAAGAATTAAAGAGGAAATTTCCACTGAACTCCCAAAGAGAAACTCGAGGTTCTGACAGCCTGGGATGATCCTTTCTCAAAGCCTTCCTAGAGAACACCTGGAGGGTGAAGTTCAGCTCCCAGGGAGGTTTTGCAGGCTGAAATCCCACTGCCAACTGCTCTGGAATCCCAAACCCCACCATCCCAGAGCATTCTTTACAAAAAGAATTAGAAACTAGGGCTGGGACACAACAGCTGATGGGAAAACTCATCACTCCTAAAAAAATCAGGGAATACAACCCTGCTTTGGGTTTAATGGCTCTGGGACAGAGCCTGAGTTTAGAACTGGTTTAAACTCTGTGGAATGGAGGGGAAAGGACAGGCTTTGGGGAGAAATCTCCCTTTGGGGAGAAATCTGGGTTTTTGTTCATCAAAAAGTCAAAATGTCACCATCCCAGGGCAGCTCCTCTTCTTGTGGTCACCAAGCTGGGCAGAATTCTCTCAGTGCACAAAAACAGGGGGAAAAAAATTCAATTAAAGTGGGGAATTATTCAATGATCCCAAAAAAATCTTAGGGAAGGGGAGGGCAAATTAAAGCTGCATTCAGCAGGGTTTGGGGAGGAAAGGAGGCAGAGGAAATCCAGTGTGAGCAGCCAACAGCAGAGGGAAGTGCAGCACCAAAATCCAGCCCTGAACGAGCAGCAGGAGCCAGGCTGGGCTTTGGGGTCTGGGCTCACACCCAGGGCTGGGGAAGGTTTGGGGCATTCCCTGGTGGGGCCTTCCCCCTCCCCTTGGAGTGCTGCTGATCCCACTTATTTCACTCCAAATACTTAAGCAAAGGCTGTCATTGAAACCCAGGTTTAAGTTCAAAGTCATTTAAACCCAGGTTTAATTTCAAAGTCACTTAAATCCAGGTTTAAGTTCAACTGGAGTGCATCAAGGTGTGTTTATAACCATCCATGTTTTTTCACCGCTAAATTCAAATATTCCATCAGCTGCTCTTTGTCACAGTGTCCCTAAAATAATCCAGGTGTCAGTTCTTAATTGGATAATTTAGTTTAAAGCCCTTGAAGCAAGAGATTGTTGGCCATTTTGTGCCTTGCTGCAGAACTCATGGCTGTGAGACTGTTTTAGTGAAAAGAAACAATAAACACCTCAGTGTGAACATGAATTATCATCTCAAGTGCCTTCAGTCCAGACCCAGGGGAACCAATATTTTCCCTCTATTTAAAACAGGAAGGTTTCTCCCCCTGTCCAATCCCCGTTCTCCTCAAGGCATCCCCATCACCTCCCAGGTCCTGCAGGGCTCTGGGCCGGGCTCAGAGGAGGGAGCCCCAGGTTCCCTAGGCTGGGCTCAAAGGAAAGAGCCCCAGGTTCCTGGGGCCGGGTTCAGAGGAGGGAGCCCCAGGTTCCCCGGGCTGGGCTGAGCTCAGAGGAGGGAGCCCCAGGTTCCCCGGGCCGGGCTCAGAGGAGGGAGCCCCAGGTTCCCTGGGCCGGGCTCAGAGGAAGGAGCCCCAGGATCCCTAGGCCGGGCTCAGACAAGGGAGCCCCAGGTTCCCTAGGCTGGGCTCAGACAAGGGAGCCCCAGGTTCCCTAGGCCGGGCTCAGACAAGGGAGCCCCAGGTTCCCTAGGCCGGGCTCTATGAAATGGGATGAGCAGAGCCTGGAGACGCTCCCCAGAGTCAGGCAGGATGAGAACCAGATGGGCAGAGATCTGCAAACAGCAGCTCTTCCCTTCCTGGTTTGCCTCCCTCGTTTTGTTTGTCCCTGAGAATCCCAACACGGAACACAAGCAGGGAACAACAGCAAGGGACTCCAGGCCAGGGCTGCAGAGCACTGACAAATTCATTTTGTTTGGGATGTGTTGAGAAAGGCATCAAGGCTTACCTTGGGCCCCAGCCCAGCAGGTCCAGGGAATCATTTCCTTGCTGGGAATACAACAAGGATACTCTGAGTAGTAAAATTAAACATATGTGTGCACTTTTGGGACTGCCTTAATCAGGAAATTTGATTTATTCTGTCTTTTTTGTCTTTTTTTTTCCAATGCAAGGTTTATGCTAAATATTATCAATCCAGATCAGAGTTTGGACTGAGAGTATTTAATTCTCTGCAGCACTCACAGAAAGAGAGGAGCAGCTGAAATCAAAGTTCTATGGAAATTTATGCTCCAAAGGATGAATGTAACATTTGATAAATGATTGCAAAGAGTCACACATGGAGCCACAGACGGGGGAATTTAATTTACACAGAGCAGCCTCTCTCTTTTAGCCACTCATCTAATGAAGATTTAAATATGAAATAAATTGCAGACACTTCCAGCAGGAGCAGGATGTTGGATGATGCTCATTCATATTGAAATTGCAGCTTTAAGTTCCTCTCCAGCTACAGAAATGTGTTTATAATGGACACACACGTCCATGGGAAATAATCCTCTTCTCTAATCATTGCTAAAGTGATGTTTTCCAGATAAAAATCTTATCACAGACATTAAAAATCTGCCTCCCATGTCCCCAAGCCTGTTTGGTGATTACATTAGAAATATTTCCTTTTCAAATTTTGCTCCTCTCTGCCATGTGCTGCTTTATTATTTCTGTTTCAATGAACTTTGTGAAACTTGGCTGAGCATTTCCACAGAAGCACTTCCAGGCTCTCCTCCATTCAGAGGCCGTGGTTATGCACAAGGAGAGGAAAGTTAAACTGCAAAAATAACTGAGGAAAAATCAGGAAAGGCACCAAAGCATCACCCCATCGATTCGAGCTGGTTCCTGCCTGTCTTTGAGATCAGATTAAATCCACCCTCGTAATATTTCAATATCCTCATGGAATATTCTCATATTATTCCAAACAATTCTACAATTTTAATTCCAATTCTACCATTTCAACCAACTGTACCAAAGAATTAGGATGCTTTAAATGACCACAAACACCCCATCCCCTTATTTTCTAATATTCTGTTAAAAAAAAGCAATTTTTTTTTCTCCAAGGAATCCAACGAGGGCCCAGGAATGCAGCTAAAAAAAAAAAAAAAAAGCACAAAAAATAAAATAAAATAAAATAAAATAAAATAAAATAAAATAAAATAAAATAAAATAAAATCTGGAGATGGATAAAAATCCTCAGTCCTGAAGCCCTGATAACTCTCCCAGAGCCCAAGACAAAAAAAAAGAAAAGAAAAGAAAAGAAAAGAAAAGAAAAGAAAAGAAAAGAAAAGAAAAGAAAAGAGAAAAGAAAAGCTGGAGATGGATAAGTCCTGAAGCCCTGATAACTCTCCCAGAGCCCAGGACCCAAAATAAAATAAAAATAAAAATAAAATAATATAAAAGCTGGAGATGGATAAAATTCCCCAGTCCTGAAGCTCTGATAACTGTCCCAGAGCCCAAGACCCAAAATAAAATAAAATAAAATAAAAGCTGGAGATGGATAAAAATCCTCAGTCCTGAAGTTCTGCTAACTCTCCCAGAGCCCAAGACCCAAACTAAAAGAAATAAAATAAAATAAAATGAATAAAATAAAATAAAATAAAATAAAATAAAATAAAAGCTGGAGATGGATAAGTCCTGAAGCCCTGGTAAGTCTCCCAGAGCCCAAGACCCAAAATAAAATAAAATAAAATAAAATAAAATAAAATAAAATAAAATAAAATAAAATAAAAGCTGGAGATGGATAAAATTCCCAGTCCTGAAGCCCTGCTAACTCTCCCAGAGCCCAAATCTCGCAGCAAAGGTTTGAGATGAAGGAGAAATTGGGAAAATTCTCATTTTCCACCCCTGTGCTCCATTCTGCAGCTGCTCCTGCTGTTTTTGAACCCTCTGGGGACCCAAATCTTGCATTTCTGGGAGGAGGGAGGCACACGGGAGGGAAAAAAGGGAATTTTCCCTGTGCGAATAAAGAAATAAATCCCAGCCCCAACAGGTACCAGAGCTGGACAAAAAGGGGATTTATTCCTCAAGGCTGCTCTCAGGAATGCGGTTCTGCCACTTCCACCAAAACCAGCACAGAAAATGAGCTGAGTTTGCAGATTTTTCAGACAATGAGCTGCAGTTTGCAGATTTTTCTGCTCTCAGCTCCACAAAAAACTCCAAAATAACAATGAAATCATAATTTCCTTTCTGTTTTGGTGCTGGTTTTGAACCAAGTGCGAGGCAGCTGTGGATTTTCCTCAGCCATAAATCAAATTTCCTTGGCACTTGGAAATTCAGGAGACTGGGGAAAAAAATTTAAAAATTAAAAAATTTTGAAATTTAAAACATAAAAAATTTAAAAATTTAAAAATAAAAGGAGCTAAGAGGGGAGGGGAATGCTGAGTGAGGGTGGGCCGAGTTTGATTTTTAATTTCAATTTCTTTTTGATTTTTTAGCTGGTGCTGGCAGGGAAATCAAAAAATGAGGGTGGACTTGCCAAGGATGGATTTGGGATAAGGGGAAAAACAAAGGCCCTGCTCCATTCCCTGCTCCAATCCCTGCTCTTTATTCCAGAATATTCCCATTGTGAGGGAGCAAAGAATTCTCATGGCAGCACCAGGAGGGAGCATCAGGCTGGGGAAAAAAAAAAATATAAATTTGGTTCAAAAAATCCCTAAATTTGGCTCAAAAATCTTCTAAATTTGACTAAAAAAACTCCTAAATTTGGCTCAAAAAACTCCTAAATTTGGCTCAAAAATCCTTAAATTTGGCTCAAAAAATCCCTAAATTTGGCTCAAAAAAACTCCTAAATTTGGCTCAAAAAAACTCCTAAATTTGGCTCAAAAAAACCCTAAATTTGGCTAAAAAAACTCCTAAATTTCGCTCAAAAAATCGCGCTTTACGCTGCCTTTCACGACAGTCGCGCTTTACGGCAGTTTTGCGACAGTCGCGTTTTACGGCAGTTTTGCGACAGTCGCGCTTTACGGCACCTTTTACGACAGTCGCGCTTTACGGCAGTTTTGCGACAATCGCGCTTTACGGCACCTTTTACGACAGTCGCGCTTTACGGCAGTTTTTCGACAGTCGCGCTTTACGGCACCTTTTACGACAGTCGCGCTTTACGGCACCTTTTACGACAGTCGCGCTTTACGGCA
>JAWWLW010000095.1:4279604-4289927 GCA_035041385.1 Myiothlypis coronata | reverse complement strand
AGCTGGCCATGCCATTGTTTTCCAGTTGTTCAGTAACTGAGGGATCTCAAAGCTTGCTTTCATTTCAATCTCACTTAGAGTTTCTATATTCTCAAAATCTTTTGCCAGGCAATCATATTGATAAGGCTTTCCTTTTTCACCTTTCCCAACAGTGTTTCTCATTTTATTTCAGGAAATAACATCCTGATCGTGGCTCATGCATCCTCCCTGGAGGCCTGCACCTGCCAGCTCCAGGGGCTGTCCCCCCAGAACTCCAAGGATTTTGTACAGATGGTCCGAAAGGTGAGGCCAGCAGGGACAAAACCCAGGGGAGATCTGCTGGAGCAGGGTTTGGTCTGAGATTGACTCATTTCAGGGGTCAGGAGGGTGAGGGAGAAGGGTTTGAGAGGCTGGAGCAGAGTGTGGGGTCAGGGGCCCACCTGGGATGGGTGTGCAGGGACTGTTTGTGCTTTGTGGGGTCAGGAACCCTCCTGGGATGGGTGTGCAGGGACTGTTTGTGCTTTGTGGGGTCAGATGCCCACCTGAGCTGCAGGAACATCCAGATTCCCCCCAAAATTCAAACAAAACAGGAACAAAAATGTTCCTGAGCTGCAGGAACACCCACATTTCATCCCAAAGTTCAAGCAAAACAGGAACAAAAGTGTTCCTGAGCTGCAGGAACATCCATATTTCCCCCAGAGTTCAAACAAAACAGGAGCAAAAATGTTCTAAGCTGCAGAAACATCCATATTTCACCCCAAAGTTCAAACAAAACAGGAACAAAAATGCTCCTGAGCTGCAGGAACATCCACATTTCCCCCAAAGCTGTGCTGGTTTGGGACCATGTTTGCTTTGAGGTGGTCCCTATTTAAACCAATATCCCATTTAAACCTTCATTCTTAAACCTACATTCTTAAAACTATATTCATTGAAAACTACATTCTTAAACCTACACTTTTAAAACTACATTTTTAAAGCTATATTTTTAAAGCTACATTCTATTCAAAACTACATTCTTAGAACTACATTCTTAAATCTGCATTCTTAAAACTACATTCTTTAATCTGCCTTCTTAAAACTACATTCTTAAACCTACATTTTTAACACTACATTTTAAAAGCTACATTTCATTCAAAACTACATTTTTAAAGCTACTTTTTTAAAACTACGTTTCATTCAAAACTACATTTTTTAAACTACATTCTTAAAACTACATTGCATTCGAACCTTCATTCTTAAACCTACATTCTTACAACTACATTGCATTCGAACCTTCATTCTAAAACCTACATTCTTAAAACTACATTTTTAAAACTACATTCTTAAAACTGCATTTTTAAAGCTACATTCTATTCAAAACTACATTTTTAATCCCACATTCCAAGGGTATAATCTGGGCTTTTTTCGTGGTGCACAGTCTGTCTGAAAATGGACTTTGGGAGAGGGAAAGAGAGGAAAAAAGGGTGAAATCCTGGAGTGGCACAGCAGAGTTTCACCCCTGGGATGGGTGTGAATCCCTGGGGATTACTTTGATTTTTTCCCTTCATTCCCACCTCTCTCCTCACAGATTCCCTACCTGGGAAATCTGAAAATGGACTTTGGGACAGGGAAAGAGAGGAAAAAAGGGTGAAATCCTGGAGTGGCACAGCAGGGTTTCACCCCGGGGATGGGTGTGAATCCCTGGGGATTACCCAGCTCAATCCTTGATTTTTTCCCTTCATTCCCACCTCTCTCCTCACAGATTCCCTACCTGGGCTTCTGCTCCTGTGAGGAGCTGGGGGACACAGGAGTGTGGCAGCTCACAGACCCTCCCATCCTGCCCCTCACTCATGGACCAACTGGAGGCTTCAACTGGAGAGAAACCCTCCTGCAGGAGTAGGAGCAGCCACAGGGACAGCCCTCCCAGCGCTGGAGGATGGCTCTTGTTCTTCTTCTTCCTCTTCTTCATCTTCCTCCTCCTTGTGTTTTATCGGCAGCAGGAAAAACCCTCCTCACCCGTCCGGCGCATCTCACACAGCCACGGCCCCCAAAAAAATCTTTTCACATTTTAATGAGCTCTAAATCAGCTTGTTCACAACAAAAATGAGTTGAGGGGAGGGGAAAAATAAATTAAAACACAGCTTGAGGCTCTTGTTGGTTTCCTCACCTTGAAGGAGCTCTGGTGACACTTTCGCTGTAGGGACAATGAGGTTGTGTCAGGCAGGGTGCTGGGGTTGTTTTCTCACTGCTGTTTTTGTAAAGTTTCTGCAGCCTGGTTCAGCACCTCGTGCTTGCTCCACTCCCAGCCCCAGAACCCTCAGCACCTCGCAGAAAAATCAAAAAATCAAAAAAAATCCTTCCCCAAGGCTGGAAATGAGTCCAGGGTTGCCCCTGCAGGCTGCACCAGGTTGTTCCTCTCCTCTGAGTGCTCAAAATGTGCTGGATATGGTGCAGAGATGGGTTGATATTAAAGAAAATAAGAGATTGGTTGATATTAAGGAAAATAAGAGATTGGTTGATATTAAGGAAAATAAGAGATTGGTTGATATTAAGAAAAATAAGAGATTGGTTGATATTAAAGAAAATAAGAGATTGGTTGATATTCAGGAAAATAAGAGATTTGGTTGATATTAAGGAAAATTCTGGCTCAGAGGAAAATTCCAAATTTCACATCAGGTACAGGTGAGGTTTTAAGGAAAATAAGAGATTTGTTGATATTAAGGAAAAGAAGAGATTTGGTTGATATTCAGGAATATTGGGATGGAGCAAACCCCAAAAAGAGGAGAAATTTGGGATAGAACAAACCTGAAAAGAGGAGAAATTTGGGATGGAACAAACCCCAAAAGAGGAGAAAAGTTGGATGGAGCAAACCCCAAAAGAGGAGAAAATTGGGAGGGAGCAAACCCCAAAAAGAGGAGAAATTTGGGATAGAACAAACCCCAAAAGAGGAGAAAATTGGGATGGAACAAACCCGAAAAGAGGAGAAAATTTGGATGGAACAGACCCCAAAAGAGGAGAAAATTGGGATGGAATAAACCCCAAAAGAGGAGAAATAATTGGGATGGAGCAAACCCCAAAAGAGGAGAAATTTGGGATGGAACAAACCTGAAAAGAGGAGAAAATTGGGAGGGAGCAAACCTGAAAAGAGAAGAAAATGGGGATGGAAAAAAAACCCAAAAAAGGAGAAAATTGGGCTGGAGCAACCCAGAGGGGCTGAGCTCAGTTTGAGCCCATCCCGAGCCCATCCTGGCCATTATCCCAGCTATTCCCACAATCCACAGGATAAAAATTCCATTATTTCTCCTTTTAGGACTCTGTAAAACACCTTAGGCCACTCATAAGTGCTTTATTACAGCAGGGATGGAACTGAAAAGTCAGGGAGAAAATTCAGGACAGGGATAAAAAACCAACCCAGCCTGTTCCTGTGTGGTTTTATCGCTGTCAGGTTCATTTTTAATTGTAATTTAAATTATTTTTGCCTGTGTACAGACATTCTGAAGAGCATTTCTGGCTTGTTTTCCTCCATGCAAAAAAAAAAAATGAAATTAAATATTTGACAATCACACCAAAAAATGAGAAAAAAAATTGGTTGCTGAGGCGTGTGAATTCTCCAGATTTTTTTGTGTAAAAATTGGGGCGGGAAATATCGAAATATTGTTGTGTTCTGATATTTATTTATCTCAGATCCTGCTGGGGTTGAGTGACATTAAAAGGAGATTTTTAGGAGCAGGAAACAGAGAGGGAGCAAAAGCTGAATGTACAATTTGAGTGGTGCCAGCTGCTCTTTGATATAGAAATAGAGAAAAAAAATGTTCTGGTTGAGGAGGTAGATGTTAAAATACTCTTCTTTAAATATATATATATATATTTTTGGATGTTTGGGGAAATATTTTGACAATTGTAGTCTTGTCTCGAATTAGGCGTCAGGAATCGCAGGGAGAAAAATCTTATTTTCTTCAGCATTTCTGACTTTTCTTGAGGGTTTTGTGTTGAGCAGCGTTGAAAGGGCTTTTTGGGGGGAAAAAAGAGAAAAAATGTTGTTCCTTTGAAATTTATAATTGAGAGGTTGAGAAGACAAAAGAATTGCTGCTGCATTTTCACCCCATTAATGTGGATTTAATGCTCATTAATGTGGATTTAATTTGTCCCACCACATTAAACTTGAACTCTCCAAAATCTTTTCCTTCACTGTGAGCTGCATCAGATCCCAACTTTTATTCTAACAGCACTTCCCAGCATTTTCCTTCTCTCCACAATTAAGGAAAAAAAGAAAAAAAAAAAAGCTGCAAACCTGCCGAAAATAAAGAGTTAATTTTAATAATTTGCAATGTATGGCTTAGGAAAAAAGAAAATTAAATTGACATTACACTGAAATGAACAGAGCTTTGCTTGTTTATGCAAAATGAGGATGCAGAGCGTGGTAATTTCAGTAAAAATTGGCATTTCCCTTTTCCCTGCCACGGGGCAGTTTCAGACAGAAGCTGCCGGGGGCCAGGGGCCTCCTGATGTGAGATTGGGGGGAATTTAAAGAGAATGGTAAATTTACCCCCAAAGAATTCCTTTGCTTTGTGTTGGTTTCATTTAATTTGTGGTTGGTTTAATTTAATTTGTGGTTGGTTTAATTTAATTTTCACATCAGGGGCTCCTGCTGTGAAATTCTGGTGAATTTAAAGAGAATGGTGAATTCTACCCCCAAAGAATAACTTTGCTTTGTGGTTGGTTTAATTTAATTTTCACATCAGGGGCCTCCTGATCTGAAATTCTGGTGAATTTAAAGAGAATGGTAAATTCTATCCCAAAGAATTCCTTTGCTTTGTGGTTGGTTTAATTTAATTTGTGGTTGGTTTAATTTAATTTTCACATCAGGGGCCTCCTGATGTGAGATTGGGGTGAATTTAAAGAGAATGGTAAATTTACCCCCAAAGAACTCCTTTGCTTTGTGTTGGTTTAATTTCTTTTAAAAGGGGCTCGGAGGAAATGCTGTGAAGTGACCGCAGAGTGCTGGGATGGTGGCACTGCACGGAAGAATGCAATTAACGGTGGCTGTTAATTAATGCAATTAACGGTGGCTGTTAATTAATGCAATTAACGGTGGCTGTTAATTACCAGCTCGGCTGCAAAGGCTCCGAGTCACTTCTGCTGCTCCCAATTCCTCAAACTCATCCCCGGGGACTCTTCGTGACCCACAACAGAAAATGCTCAGCCAGTTCCTTTATTATTTCTCATTATTTCAGTATTTTCTGCACTTTCTCTCCATGACATCTCCTCAGACTCGATGTTATCAACAGCTCCTTTCCCTTTTCTTTTGTTTTGTTTCATTTTCAACCTGTTGTGTTGTTCTGTTTTTCACGGATTTTATTTTATTTAGTGTGAGCAGATTGTATTTATTTGAGAGGAAAAAAAAAAGACGTTTGCTGTTTAAAAAACCCCAATAATTGTATTGCCAAAACCAGCTGTAATTACCTGTGACATCTGTATTTTTTTATTTTGGGGATGGGGCAGGCCGGGGGAGGGTGGGTGGTTGTTTTTAATCTCAATTTTGAGTGCTAATAACCGTGAAAACAACCACCGCGGTTTAATTTGCTTCTCACATTAAATCAGACAAAACCATCTCGGAGGTGATTTAATAAAATTTATTAAATAGGAAGTGCCGAGCTCCCTTCCAATTTCGGATTTCCTCCGGGGTGTGGTGGGGTCCGAGCCGCGTTTTTATTTTCCTGGGGCTGAAATTCACTCCCTTGGCAGCAGATGGCACAAAATCCTCCCGATTGCTGCTCCCCGCGCTCAGGGATGGGATTTTCCCTCTGAATTCAGATTTTCCCCGGAATTATTTCACTCTCAGGTCTGGAACTGAAGCCACAACTTCCAAACCAAACTCACTTTTCCAACACATCTTTCTTAATCTGGGTTTTAATTTTATTTTTTTTTCTTTCAAGCCAATTTTATTTCTTTTTTTTCTTCCAATTCTGTTTTAATTGCATGACCTGCAGCTCTGTTTTCCAGTAAAATTGATTCATTATGATGAACACAAAAACCACAGATTTATCAACCAAATACCCACTGAGTGCTGCACCTGAAATTTCATGGAAATAGATCCCAATAAACCAGGAATAAAACACGCCCTGTGTTTATAATTAATTTTATCCACTTCACTCAAGCACACACAGCTTTTAAACCATTATTATCTTATTAAATTCAGTTTATTTTGACTGTGATAATTCACACTACATTTTGAGCATGAGCAAAGGAGGGCCAGAAGAGGATCTGCCAAAAATTCCTTTTTGGGAATCACAAATCACGAGATAAATGTGGATAAATGTGATGTTATCACACAGCCGGGGGGACACCAGGCTGGAATCACCAAGGAAAACCCCAAATTTTGTCCCTGGGAGCTGCTGCTGTCCCCATCCCTCCTGCCAGCACCTCAGGCACAGGCACAGGCAGAAATTCCCTTTTCCAGCATCCCTGCAGGCACAGCCAGCCACAAACCTCCTGGGCAGCAGCACAGCGCCACAAAAGGGACTTTTTTATATAATCCAGGCATTTAAAATGGGTTTTCAAGCAGCCTTGCCACATCCAAAAGTGTAATTTTTACAATCCAGGCATTTAAAATGGGTTTTAAGCAGCCTTGCCACATCCATAAGTGTAATTTTTATAATCCAGCCATTTAAAATGGGTTTTAAGCTGCCTTGCCACATCCAAAAGTGTTATTTTTACAATCTAGCCATTGAAAATATGTTTTAAACTACCTTGCCCATCCATGAGTGTTATTTTTATAATCCAGCCATTTAAAATGTGTTTTAAGCTGCCTTGCCACCTCCATAAGTGTAATTTTTATAATCCAGCCATTGAAAATATGTTTTAAACTACCTTGCCACATCCATGAGTGTAATTTTTATAATCCAGCCATTTAAAATGGGTTTTAAACTACCTTGCCACATCCATGAGTGTAATTTTTATAATCCAGCCATTTAAAATGGGTTTTAAACTGCCTTGCCACATCCATGAGTGTAATTTTTATAATCCAGCCATTTAAAATGGGTTTTAAGCAGCGTTGCCACATCCATGAGTATAATCTTTTAGATCCAGAGATTTAAAAAATGCATTTTAAACTGCCTTGCCACATCCACGAGTGACATTTTTTAATCCAGGCATTTAAAATGGGTTTTTAAGCAGCCTTGCCACATCCACGAGTGACTTTTTTTTAAATCCAGAGATTTAAAATGGGTTTTAAGCAGCCTTGCCACATCCACGACATTTTCTAATCCAAGCATTTAGAATGGGTTTTCAAGCTGGGCACTGCTTGCCACATTCAGAAGTGCCATTTTTTTTTTTAATCCAAGGATTTAAAATGGGTTTTTAAGCAGCCTTGCCACATCTACAAGTGTCATTTTTATAATCCAGGCATTTAAAATGGGTTTTAAGCTGCCTTGCCACATCCACGAGTGACATTTTTCAATCCAAGGATTTTAAATGGGTTTTAAGCTGTCTTGCCACATCCACAAGTGTCATTTTTATAACCCAGGCATTTTAAAATGGGTGGATTAAAAATTTAAAATGAGTTTTTAAGCAGCTTTACCACATCCACCAGGTACGTGCTGCCTTGGGAATGAAATCCCGGCAGCTGGGTGACCCCAACCCCACATCTGCCTTTTTCCCTTTTTCCCTTTTTCCCTTCTCCCTCTCCCCGAGCTGAGCCGGGTCCGGGCTCGGGGACAGCGCTGAAATTCCTCAGCTCGGGGACAGCGCTGAAGTTCCGCGTCCCTGCTGCTGTCACCGGCCGGGTCCCTGCTCGGGGACAGCGCTGAAATTCCTCAGCTCGGGGACAGCGCTGAAATTCTTGTCCCCGCCGCTGTCACCGGCCGGGTCCGGGCTCGGGACAGCGCTGAAGTTCCGCGTCCCCGCCGCTGTCACCGGCCGGGTCCCTGCTCGGGGACAGCGCTGAAGTTCCGCGTCCCCGCCGCTGTCACCGCCGGTTCCGTGAGGTCACCGCGCAGGAAACCCGGGCTGGGGGCAGAGGGAAGGGACAGCGACCCCGGGGCGGCTGAAGTCACGGGAAATGAAATGAGCTCAAAAGGGAGCGCTGAGAGCGCGCGGGGGAAGCCGAGCCCAGCCAAGCTCAGCTCAGCCAAGCTCAGCTCATCCGAGCCTGGCTCAGCTCAGGCAAACCCAGCTCAGCCAAGCTCAGCTCAGCCCGGCTCAGCTCAGCCAGACTCAGCTCATCCGAGCCTGGCTCAGCCCAGCCAAACTCGGCTCATCTCAGCCCAGCCAAACTCAGCTCAGCCAAACTCAGCTCAGCCAAGCCCAGCCCAGCTCAGCATGAGCGTGCCCGGGGCGCTGCTCACCGTGCCGCTGCTCCTGCTGCAAGGTAAGCCCGGCTTTATCTCTCAGCCCAGCTCTCCTCCCCAGTCCAGCTGGGAAAACTCTTCCCAGAGCTCCAGCACAGGGCACAGGGCTGGTGGGTATGGGTGACAAAATTATAATGTCACCCTTTTTCCGTTTTTGTCACTCCTTTCCCAATTTTGTCACCCCATTCCCAATTTTGTCCTGTCCCATGTCCTGGCCAATTGGATCTGCTTTTCTAGAGAAACCCCTTTGGGGGTTCTCTCCCATATTTGCCCTGAACCAGGACATCACCCCATTCCCAGTTTTGTCCCCCCTTTCCCAATTTTGTCCCCCCATTTCCAATTTTGTCACCCTATTCCCAATTTTGTCCTGTCCCACTGTCCTGGCCAATTGGATCTGCTTTTCTAGAGAAATCCCTCTGGGAGTTCTCTCCCAGATTTGCCCTGAACCAGGACATCACCCCATCCCCAGTTTTGTCACCCCATCCCCAGTTTTGTCACCCCATCCCCAGTTTTGTCACCCCATCCCCAGTTTTGTCACCCCATTTAGGGGTCAGTGAGCTCACTGAGTCCCAAACCCAGGATTAGTGACACAGAGTTACTCCTGGCAGCTTGAGGTGACAAAGCTTTGGGGTATCCAAAGATTCTGCCTTAAATTTGGGCAGGGGATCAAAATGAATGCTTGCTTTGCCTGGGTCAAAAAATCAAAATTTTTTGGTGTGAAGTCAGAGCAACTTAGGGGGAACTTGCAAAGTCCTTTGGGTAAGAAAAGCACTTCAGATGCTCATGCCCTCACTCCTGCTAGGGGAGGCAGCAGATTCGGATCTCCTTTGGCTGCAGACACAGGAGTGTGGCAGGCTCGTGTCTGAGTGGAGGATGCAGGAAGGGTCTAAGGCAGGATCCAGGGGAGGAGCAGGGCAGCCATCCACGGCAGGATCCCTGCAGGCTTCACTCTGACTTTGCAGGAGAAACGGGTCCATGATCCTGGGGCAATGCTCCCCTTCCCTCCTTGGCAGAAACCACTGCAGGGCTGTCCCTGACAGTTTGCTCATTCTCAGTACAACCTTTTTGCCCCAGACTCCTGCAGGATGAATTTGTGGCTGCTGCCTTGGCTTCCAGAATTAATTCAACTCCACAGGTCAGCAGCCAGGACAAAAACAACTCATTAAATGGAACGATTGTGGGTTACAAACTCACAGATAACTGCACCAAAATCATTAATTGAGGTGGCTCTGTGGGTTACAGGCTCATAGATAACTCTGCACCAAAACTCACTCATTAAATCCGGTGATTGTGGGTTACAGGCTCACAGATAACAGCACCAAAACGAACTCATTAAACAGGGTGGCTGTGGGTCAGAATCTCACAGATAACTGCACCAAAACTGACTCATTAAATGGGGTGATTGTGGGTTACAACCTCAGATAACTGCACCAAAACTCACTCATTAAATGGGGTGATTGTGGGTTACAGGCTCACAGATAACTGCACCAAAACTCACTCATTAAATCCGATGATTGTGAGTTACAGCCTCAGATAACTGCTCCAAGACTCACTCATTAAATGGGGTGATTGTGGGTTACAACCTCAGATAACTGCACCAAAACTCACTCATTAATTGGGGTGATTGTGGGTTACAGCCTCAGATAACTGCACCAAAACTCACTCATTAAATGGGGTGATTGTGGGTTACAGCCTCAGATAACTGCACCAAAATTAACTCATTAATTGGGGTGGCTCTGTAGGTTACGGGCTCCCAGATAACTGCACCAAAATCATAAAATGGGGTTGGCTGTGGGCTACAATCTGACAGATAACTGCACCAAAAATTATTAAATAGGATGATTGTGGGTTACAATCTCACATAGAAATGCACCAAACTCATTAAATAGGATGATTGTGGGTTATAATCCCACAGAAAACTGCATGAAAACTCAATCATTGAATGGGGTGGCTCGGTGGGTAAGTATCTCACTGATAACTGCACCAAAATCATTAAAATAGGATTGTGGGGTACAAT
>JAWWLW010000095.1:4222594-4240711 GCA_035041385.1 Myiothlypis coronata | reverse complement strand
CTGTGCCAGGGTCTCTGAGCCCCCTGGCAGGGTCTGGGCTGCTCAGGACAGCCAGAGGGATGTGCTGGGTCCCGACAGTCCTGGTGTCACCACTTAGCACAGCAGAAAGCTGCCCATGACAAATTGAATGTTTGAGGGGTTTGCCCCAGGTCTCAGGCAGACAAACTAAGCTGGAATAATGATTTCATGCACTTTGGGTATTGCTGCCTGAGTGCCCCTAAGAAGAATTAGGATTATGGTGGGAGCTGCAGGGCAGAGCTCCTTCTCTTTCTTTTGTTTCTTGTCCCGTTTGCAGCAGTTTTCTCACGCTCCACATGTGAGGAATGCACAGGGAATCAGACTGCTTGTGCTCCCAGCAAAATCCAGCTTTTCCTAATAAACAAATGCACTGGTTGTGCTCCCAGCAAAATCCAGCTTTTCCTAATAAATAAATGCACTGGTTGTGCTCCCAGCAAAATCCAGCTTTTCCTAATAAACAAATGCACTGGTTGTGCTCCCAGAAAAATCCAGCTTTTCCTAATAAATAAATGCACTGGTTGTGCTCCCAGCAAAATCCAGCTTTTCCTAATAAATAAATGCACTGGTTGTGCTCCCAGGAAAATCCAGCTTTTCCTAATAAACAAATGCACTCATTGCAGCAAGTGGGGAACCCCTGGATTTGTGGGACACAGAGAAATTAACTCCTCACTGTATCTCAAATTAAAAATTAGTGAGTTATAGCAGGTAAGAGCAGGGATAGCTGACAAAAACAAACCTCAAATAGCAAATTTAGTGCATAAAATTAAATTCTCTGCAGTTGAGTTTAACTTGAATCTGTGTTTTGAGGAAATGCCCATTTTATTTGCATATAGAAATTGCTGTTCCTGCCTTACTCTATGGTTGAAATTACCACAGAGCTGATCATAATGAGCTTCACTCACAAGTTTTTAAAACATAATTCCCTTCTAAAAATGTGGCCTTGAAAGAGAATAAAAATATTATGGGGGCATTGGAGTCTTTGTGTGATGTCCTGAAGTGTTGGATGGCATCAGCCACCACTCCTGTGAAGCCTGTGCTGTGCAGCAAACATGGATTTTTCAGCTCTCTGTGGGCAACTTTCCAGTTCACCTTTCAGGACAAGGAAATGTTGTTCTCACCAACATCATTTGCCTGATTTTCCCCACCAAAGTCAGTAATTTTATCTGCTTCTCTCACAAAAAATTTCTTTAGAGTCTCATTCTAACCACAGTCAAATGGGTGGCTTTAGGCTGTTTCACAATAAAGCTCAGAAAAGGTCATTTCTGACTGAGAAAATATCACTTTGTGATTGGGATAACTGGCAATTTCCCACCTGGATCCAAAGGAAATTCTGTGTTGTTTGACTTTTGCCATTAACTCAGTCCTGTTGGTCACTTATTTAAAATGGGACATGCCAGGGGTGGGGCTGAGATTGCAAATGAAATCCTGAGCTTTCCACTACAAAACTTCCTTGAATTATTCCCTCTTTGAAATCACATCAAGGAAAATCTGTTTGCTGTTTGATTTTCAGCTGGGTAGCTCCAAATTCTACATCAATCAGAGTATGAAGCTTGGAGGCCTTGGACCTGACTATGAAACAATCAAAGAGAAAGTGAGTAAAGCAAAAGTGGATTTAGGTAGGGGAGAGTGGCAGAGAAATCATAATTTATGATTATCTGGGACTTTATATCCTTGGCTTGAGAGAGATATCTTTGGAGAAAGTGAGTAAAGCAAAAGTGGATTTAGGTAGGGGAGAGTGGCAGAGAAATCATAATTGATTATTATGTGGGACTTTATATCCTTGATTAGCTGGAGATCCTACAGGAAAATTCAAATAAAAACAAAGGCGGCTGTCCTGGGGATAATTTTAACCCTCTCATTTTTAAAATCCAGAAATAGGAATTAATCAGGGCTAATTGCACATCAGGAAATGACACACTCAAGTGGCTGAGTGGTTGTTCCCAGTGTAAAGATCCATCAAATGTTCCAAGTGGATCTAAAAGTTGTGTAAAAACAAAAATATCTGGCTGCACTCTGGTGAAATGGAGACAGATTGTTCAGGACAGAATAAAGATGGAGCTGTCACATTTCTGCTGAGCTCCATCCTCTATTCAGTCCAGGAAAAAGCTCTTAAAAGGGAAAAGCAACTAAAAAAAGCTGTGCCATTTATCAGGGCTTCCTGTTGTGTGCTGAGGAGGGATCAATGGCTCAGGCAGGTTGAACAGCAGCTGAGGTGGAAATGGAATATTGGTGGGAAAAGGTTTTCATTGATGGATCCCCCCCAGCCATTGAATTCCAGGCCCCTTTTCTGCTTTTTCTCAGAAAGAGAAGATCAAGCTGCAGAAGGAATATTCCAGGCAAATTAAGGAATATAACATGAGGAATATCACTGTGGTTCAGAGGTTGCCTGCAAAGCCCCAGGTGTCCTCAGTGTCCAGGCAGAAGGTGAGAGCTGAGTCCCTTCCCAGGGAGCTCCTGAGGGTGACAAGGACAAAGCTGGGAACTCAATAAATCAGAATTCTTCAATCCTTGCATTTATTCCCAAAAATAAACCAGTAAGAGACAGAACTTTATTGTTTGGATGGCAAAAAAGGTTTGCCTGCACAGCCCCAGGTGTCCTCAGTGTCCAGGCAGAAGGTGAGAGCTGAGTCCCTTCCCTGTGTGTTCCTAAAGGTGGCAGGTGAGCACTGCAGGCTCCAGGACAAAGCTGTGAACTCAATAAATCAGAATTCCTCAATCCTTGCATTTATTCCCAAAAATAACCTACTAAGAGACAAAACTTTATTGTTTGGATGACCAAAAGGGTTTACCTGCACAGCCCCAGGTGTCCTCAGTGTCCAGGCACAAGGTGAGAGCTGAGTCCCTTCCCAGGGTGCTCCTGAGGGTGACAAGGGTGACTGCAGGCTCCAGGACAAAGTTGGGAACTCAATAAATCAGAATTCCTCAATCCTTGCATTTATTCCCAAAAATAAACCAGTAAGAGACAGAACTTTATTATTTTGGTGGCCAAAAGGGTTTGCCTGCACAGCCCCAGGTGTCCTCAGTGTCCAGGCAGAAGGTGAGAGCTGAGTCCCTTCCCTGGGTGTTCCTAAAGGTGGCAGGTGAGCACTGCAGGCTCCAGGACAAAGCTGTGAACTCAATAAATCAGAATTCTTCAATCCTTGCATTTATTCCCAAAAATAACCTACTAAGAGACAAAACTTTATTGTCTGGGTGGCAAAAATTGTTTTGGATTCTTTTAGGAGGCTTCACCAGGAACAGGAGATTCTGCACTGGAGACATGAGGTGTTCCCAAATCCCTGCAACACACAGGCACCAGAACCCGCCCCAGGTTAAACCAGGGCTCTGCCAGCTCCAGCATTCCTGTCAAACTCTCTCCATTCCCTCTCCAACTCCATTTCCAGGCAGCATTTTGCTTTTTAATTTGGATATTTAAGTGCATGATGCAGGAGAACCCGAGCTTGTCCTGTTAACCTGCAAAACTCCCTGCCTGAGGGCAAGAGCTTAATGAGACTGGGGAAAAAAGTTTATAAATGTAATAAATCCGTGTTTCTCTTTCTTCTTTCAAATAAAAACTCTTCCTCAGTGTCTAAGGTGGCTTCCAGTGGTGGCAGGAAGCAAATCTTGGGCCGGGTTGTGTTGCCAACCAAATCTTGGGCCGGGTTGTGTCGCAGTCACCACTGAAGAATCTGGGATTGAATTCTGTCAGAAACAGATCAGGAATTCAGAGCTATCTTACTCATCTTCTCAATATTTTTTGGAAATCTTGGCCAGGTTTTCTCTTGCTCATTTCCCCCAGTTTTTCCTGCTTTTAGGCTCTGGAATATGCCAAGAAGATTCCACGACCGAAGATTTTCCTGGCCAAGCAGGAGCAGGAGGGGAAGGAGGTTCTGCCCCAGGCTGGACCCAGGTTACCCCAAATCCCATCCCTGGAATCCCTGTGGAGCAGGCACGAGAAGGAGAAGGAAGCTGTGGCTGCTTTTGAAGCCCTTCACATCTTGTAGGTATTTGGGGAATCTCAGGGATGGAGGCAAAAATGCCTGAATTGTTTTTATTTTCAGCTGTGACCGTCACATTTTTGTTTCCCAGTCTGCTGAAATTTAAACTGGTTTAATTATTTTTAAATGTTAGAATTGGTTTTGATTGTTCAATTTGTAACTATTTTGTTAATAAATTGACCTTTTGCATTTGTAGCATTTTAAATATAGTGCTCAGTTCTTTAATTAGAAAATGGTTTATTAGAATTTAGTCCTCTGTTCTTTTTCTTTGAAATAAATGATCTGGCAGTTGCATCTTTCAGACCAATAATCTCTTGTTTTGTCACAGCTGGATCATTTTTAAACATATAAACAGACAGATATATCTACAAAACATTAAAAATAAACTTCTGTTTCATCTGATGATCTTAACACCAGCAATATTTCTCTTTTTGAAATGCAGAGGAGACTTTTGGCCAGAAATAAAAGCAAAAATAATCCCTTGCTGCTAAAAAAGAGAACAAAAATATGCTCCAAACACAGCAGTTGGTAATGACACAATGCTAATTATTTAATTTTTACTTTGTTATCTCTTAGTGAAGAGTTTCTACAATAAAAACAAAATTTTGAAGCTTCATTTGGGACAAGAAAATTCCAAACAAGTCCTGGCTGAGCATGCAGACAGTCTGGGATTAGCCAGGAGCAGTTGGAGAATATGTTGGGTAACTGAGGATAATTGAGAGCTGCATGTTTGAAACAGCTTTTAACAGATTAAGGCTGTAAAAATAACAACAAACAGATGGGTTTCTCAGGGTGCTTCCATTTCTCTAACTTAGCAAATTATGAATTAAGTCACCATATGAAATGTGATTAGAGCACACAGCGAGGGAATTTGGGCTAAAACCTCCTGGAAAAGAGGCTGGATAAAGGAATAAAAACCCAGCCACCTTGTGATGGTGTGGAATTGCTTTATCCCATTTATTTGGTCTCTTTTTAATGGGAGCACCCAATTTAATTTTGGGAAAGGTGATCCTGATTCTGCCCTTCCTCATGGAGAGGGGACCTGGCCTTGCTTCAAACCCTCCTGTTGAATCAGCCCCTTGCACTCACAGCTGGAAATTCAGGACATTTTGGGGAATATTGAGACAACCATCTTGTGATAGTGTGGAATTGCTTTATCCCATTTATTTGGTCTCTTTTTTATGGAGGCTCCCAATTTAATATGGGGAAAAGTGATTCCAATTCTGCCCTTCCTCATGGCCTTGAGTCAAACCCTCCTGAGGGTCAGGAACTTGGACTCACAGCTGGAATTTCAGGACATTTTGGGGAATATTGAGACAAACACGACCACCTTTTGATGATGTAAAATTGATTTATCCCATTTATTTGGTCTCTTTTTTATGGAGGCTCCCAATTTAATATGGGGAAGAGTGATTCCAGTTCTGCCCTTCCTCATGGCCTTGCCTCAAACCCTCCTGATGAGCAGGAACTTGGATTCACAGCTGGAATTTCAGGACATTTTGGGGAATATTGAGACAAACGCAACCACCTTGTGATGGTGTGGAATTGCTTTATCCCATTTATTTGGTCTCTTTTAATGGGGTCTCCCAATTTAATTTTGGGAAAGGTGATTCCAGTTCTGCCCTTCCTCATGGAGAGGGGATCTGGCCTTGCTTCAAACCCTCCTGAGGGGCAGGAACCTGCTGAATCAGCCCCTTGCACTCACTGATTAAATTAAATAAAATAAAACTGTAAGTTGAGGACATTTTGGGGAATATTAAGAAATATTAAGAATATTTTGGGAAGCCTTGGTGGATGAACCATTGTCCAATATGGGGCCACAGGTCAGGCTGAAGGGAAATATTTTCCATGACATTTTTGTCACTTACAGCATCCAATTCCAGTTTCTGGACAGAACCTTCCTCTTCCTCAGCCTCCTTCCCCTCTCCTTTGGGCACTGCCAGGCTGGGAAATGTTTCCATGCTCTTCTTTCCTACTTTTATTTTTAATCCAAACTGGAACACTTTGAAGCATTTCTGCTCAGGGCACCTCAACTTGTTGTTCCTGCTTAAAAGTGATAATCCCCCCTTAATCCAAACCTCAAGTGCCTGTTTTAATGAAACCTTCAGATGAATATCAAAGAGCTATTTACTCGTATCTAATATTTTAATTAGATTATATTCTCAATTTAACCCATTAAACCCCCTTTGATGAGCTCCATGTTCAGTGTTTAGCCCCAGATGCTGGAGGTAATGAATATTGGACCTTTGATTTAATGAGAATTTCTGCCTTTCCAGCCTGACTCCCTTTGTATCCCTTTTTTTTTTTTTTTTTTTTGCTTTTCTGGCCTATAGAATTCATTTAATTGAAGAAGTCTCTTATCAGCACACATTAAGGAACTGAAATTAGCATCCCTTTTCTGATGAGAAAATGCAAGCAGACATTTTCTCTTTGATCTGAGGGCTGAGTTGAAGTAGCCAACAGCCCCCTGAAAATGAGCTGATGGCTGCATTATTTGGCTGCCATGCAGATGTGTCCATGTGGTGCAAAATGCTTAATGTCTTAATTGACCACCTTCCTCCCTGGCTGGCATCCTCCTCCCAGAAATTAGGGCACAAATCTGTTCATTTGGGTTTTTTTTTAAATAAAATAATGAATTTTTAGGAAATATTTAAATATTAAACCTGTGCGAAAGTTGGATGTGTTGTTGCATCTGGAGGAGCAAGTTTTAAAAATATTTTTATTATTATTTTAACAACCACTTATTTTTTATAGCACTGCTCATGATCATCTCACAAACCCTCATCTCACAAACCATTTAGAAATTCTGGTGTTTTTTATGTTTTAAATCCCACAAAATGACATTTTTACGTGGAAAGAAAATCTTTCAACCTACCTCAATACAAATTCAGATTTTCCCTGCACTTCACAGATATGGTGGCACAAAATAAGAGATCAATGAGCATCCAGCTGCTTAAAGGCAAAGGCCAAAATTTAATGTATTTCAGATGAGGAAGGCAAAATATTTAATTAAAAATCAGCCTTAAATGTTGAATTAATTATGAATTAATTATTGAGGGAGGAGTCTGTGTGTGCAGCACCCAATGGAAATTCCCAACATTTTCTTGGCAACACCTTTCCAGTGCCAACATTTCTCAACATTTGAGCTTCTGGAAGTGTTGCAGCTCAGATCACCTTCAGTGGGCAAAACCTTGGTGTCAGTTCTACCAAAAAAATGTTCCTGTAATAAAATCTCCATAATATTATATATTATGTTATATATTATTATATATATTATAAAATATAAATAAATAAAAAATAAATATTTAAAATATAAATAATTATAAATAAATAAAATATATATTATTTTCTTCCAAAAATAACCAAAGATGGCTTCCCAGCACCTCACCAAAGGCATGAGCAGGCTGCTGACACCCTCAGGAACATTAATTTAATCAGTTTAATGCATTAAACAAGGCAAAACCTCACAGCCATCATTCCAGCTCTAAAAATTGGATGGGGAATGAAACCAGCTGAGTTTGGCCCAAGTCCTGCAGCCCCTGAATGTTTCAGACAGCCACCAAGGAGCTCTGCAGTCACAAACCAAGCACCTGATTGCTGCCATTTCCTCCCAGGGTGTCAGTCTTTTCCTTCTTTTGCCCAGAAAAATCCAATTTTTTTTCTAAATTTTGATTCGTATTAAACCAATGAAATGGAGGGTTTAGGCTGTGCTTTGTTTTTCCCTCACATCACTCTGATATCTAATAAAAAAAAAAAAAAATTCCATGTGAGGAAAAGTGGGAATGTGGAGAAAGGAGCAGCTGTGGTGTGAGGAGGAGGAATGGTTTCAGTGGTTTCTGGGATGATTTCAGGAAGGGTTTCAGTGGTTTCTGGAATTATTTCAGCAGTTTCAGGAATGGTTTCAGTGGTTTCAGTGGTTTCAGGAATGGTTTCAGTGGTTTCAGTGGTTTCAGGAATGGTTTCAGTGGTTTCAGGAATGGTTTCAGTGGTTTCTGAAATGGTTTCTGGAATGGTTTCAGCAGTTTCAGGAATAGTTTCAGTGGTTTCTGGGATAGTTTCAGAGGTTTCAGTGGTTTCTGGAATGGGTTCTGGAATGGTTTCAGTGGTTTCTGGAATGGTTTCAGTGGTTTCAGGAATGGTTTCAGCAGTTTCAGGAATGGTTTCAGTGGTTTCAGGAATGGTTTCAGGAATGGTTTCAGCAGTTTCAGGAATGGTTTCAGCAGTTTCAGGAATGGTTTCAGGAATGGTTTCAGAGGTTTCAGGAATGGTTTCAGGAATGGTTTCCTGCAGTGGTTTCAGGAATGGCTGCAATGTGAGCAGCTCACCTTCGCTCTGCCTCCACAAACCCGGGTGACAAAACCTCAAACCCAAGTTTTCCCTTGAGGAATGGTTGGGAATGGCTCTGCCAGGGAGGAAAGCCACAGTGGGTCTGGATCACTCATCTGCCCCCTCCTGCCTTCCCAGGGATCAACGATGGGAGCAGCTGCACCAGCCCTGCAGGGCACGCACCAGGGGCTCAGCCAGGCTCCAGAAACAAAATAAACCCAAGAAATATGAAATCTAGAAACAAATCCAAGAAATGAAAAGTCTAGGGAAAAAAATCCAATAAATGAGAAATCTAGAAACAAGGTAAACCCAAGAAAGAAGAAATCTAGAAACAAAACAAAGAAATAAATCTAGAAACAAATCCAAAAAATCTAGAAAGAAACCCAAGAAACGGGATATTTAGAAACAAAACAAAGCAATAAGAAATCTAGAAAAAAATTCGAAGAAATAAGAAATCTAGAAACAAGATAAACCCAAGAAACAAGAAATCTAGAAACAAGAGAAATCCAAGAGACAAGAAATCTAGAAACAAGATAAACACAAGAAACAAGAAATCTAGAAACAAACCACAGAAACAAGACATTTAGAAACTAGATCAATCTAAAACCCAAGAAATCTAGAAACAAATCCAAGAACCAAGAAATCTAGAAATAAGGTAAATCCAAGAAACAAGAAATCCAGAAACAAAACAAATAAATAAATCTAGAAACAAATCCAAGAAATCTAGAAAGAAACCCAAGAAACAAGATATCTAGAACCAAAACAAAGAAATAAGAAATCTAGAAAAACTGAAAGAAATAAGAAATCTAGAAACAAATAAACCCAAGAAACAAGAAATCTAGAAATAAATCCAGGGAACAAGAAATTTGGAAACAAGATAAACCCAAGAAGCAAGAAATCTAGTAACAACATAAACCCAAGAAACAAGAAATCTAGAAACAAGAGAAATCCAAGAGACAAGAAATTTAGAAGCAAGATAAACCCAAAAAGCAAGAAATCTAGAAACAATATTAATACAAGAAACAAAAAAATTAGTAACACAATGAACCCAAGAAACAAGAAATCTAGAAACAAGATAAACACAAGAAACAAGAAATCTAGAAACAAACCACAGAAACGAGACATTTAGAAACTAGATAAATCTAAAACCCCAAGAAATCTAGAAACAAATCCAAGGAACAAGAAATCTAGAAACAAAATAAATCCAAGAACCAAGAAATCTAGAAACAATGTAAACCCAAGGAACAAGGAATCCAGAAACGAGATAAACCCAAGACCAAAATCAGCCCCTTTTTAAGCCAGGACTATCCAGGCAGGAGTTTGCAGTTGGTTGAGGTGATGCTGTTTGTTGTTGGGACCAGAAGAGAGGAAAAGCTCCCTCAGGATATCAGAGATAAAAATGCATAAATCCAGCAGGCAGCAGAGAGAAATGAAAGAAATTATAAAAAGAATTTTACATCATGCCCAGGTCATTGCTGGGCTTGGCCGTGGGTTATTTCCACCTTCCCCACTTCCTCCATGTGTGTGCAACAGCAAGAAATTCAAATTATTTGCTCTATAAATGCCCTTAAAATCTATATCTGAGCTGCTTTTATAGAGGTCTGGCTAGAAAATGAAAAAATTTGGGTTGGAATTGATTTCCAAACCCAAAAATGTTCAAAATGTTTAAGGCAGGAAAATGCTCGAAATGAAAACAGCAAAGGTTCATGGCAGGGTTTTATAGATTGGGGTTTGATTTTCTGTAATGAAAACAACACCAAAAAAAAAAAGCATTAACCACTTGTGAATGAAATTAACCACCAGAACACAATTTCATTTCAGAACAACTCACTGAGGAATTTTGATGAAAATCAATCTTCTTGAAAAACAGGAAATCCACCGACATTTCCTGTTGCCAGCAATTATTTCCTGCGAGTCTCTTCCACTCCAAGTGAACACATTAATTTTATTTTTTAAAAAAAGAGAGAAAGATCTAAATCTCTCCCATTCTCCTCAAGCTTCTCAGGAAGAGCAAGGAAAAATCAGCTGCTTGGAATAAGTCAGGATCCAAGAATAAAACCTCGTTTCATTTATTCCAAGTGAAAAATCTCTAAATAAAACCTCATTTCATTTATTCCAAGTTAAAAATCTCTAAATAAAATGTCATTTCATTTATTCCAAGTCAAAAAACCTCTGAATAAAATCTCATTTCATTTATTCCAAGTCAAACAAATCTCTGAGTAAAACCTCATTTCCTTTATTCCAAGTGAAAAAATTCTCTGAATAAAACCTCATTTCACTTATTACAAGTGAAAAAATCTCAGAATAAAACCTCATTTCATTTATTCCAAGTCAAAAAATCTCTGAATAAAATCTAATTTCATTTATTCCAAGTCAAAAAAATCTGAGTAAAATCTCATTTCACTTATTTCAAGTGAAAAAATCTCAGAATAAAACCTAATTTAATTTATTTCAAGTGAAAAAATCTCTGAATAAAACCTCATTTCACTTACTTCAAGTGAAAAAATTTCTCAATAAAATTTCATTTCACTTATTCCAAGTCAAAAAAATCTCAGAGTAAAACCTCATTTCACTTATTTCAAGTGAAAAAATCTCAGAACAGAACATAATTTAATTTATTTCAAGTGAAAAAATCTCTGAATAAAACCTCAATTCGCTTATTCCAAGTCAAAAAAATCTCAGAGTAAAATCTCATTTCACTTATTTCAAGTGAAAAAAATCTCAGAACAAAACCTAATTTAATTTATTTCAAGTGAAAAAATCTCTGAATAAAACGTCATTTCACTTATTCCAAGTCAAAAAAATCTGAGTAAAATCTCATTTTATTTATTTGAAGTGAAAAAATCTCAGAATAAAACCTAATTTAATTTATTTCAAGTGAAAAACCTCTGCCAGAAACAAACCTGTGACTGCCCAGCCCTATCCCCATTCTCCAATATTCTGTTCCCACCCGTGGCCCAGACTCTGGAAATGCCATTTTTCCATCTCCAGCTGGGCAGGAGCTGCCACGGGGGATTGCTCTGGCGCTGTTTCCTTCAATTTCAGGGGTTTTTGCACCAAACTTTGTGGGATAAACAAATTCCCAAATCTTCCTGTTCCCTGCAAGGATGGGGTGGGGACATCCCTGGGAATATTCCCATTCTGCCTGTGTGGGATCTGTTTAGAATCTGATTTTTAGCTTTAATTTTCAGCCAAGGAGCCTAAAACCGCCCAAAGGTGAAGATGGTTGTGGGGTTTGTTTTATGGATCGGCAGAAATACTTTGGGGTGGGAGTTCCTGGAGTGGCACGGGAGAAACAGCAGAGATTTGAGGGGTTTTAAGTCGTATTTTGACCTTTTTCTCATAGATCTGACACCACAGAGCAGAGCCAGAACAGCCCCGAGCCATTCTCGACCCTGGAACAGCAGCAGCAAACGTGGTCCAAAAAAAATCCTATAAATATCATGTGGATCCCATAGATATCATGTGGATCCTTTAAATATCATATAGATCACATAAATATCATATAGACCCCATAAATATCATGTGGATACCATAAATATCATATAGATCCCATAGATATCATGTGGATCCTTTAAATATCATATAGATCCCATAAATATCATATAGACCCCATAAATATCATGTGGATACCATAAATATCATACAAATCCCATAAATATCATGTGGATCCTATAAATATCAAATAAATCACATAAATATCGTATAAACCCCATAAATATCATGTGGATCCCATAAACATCGTATAGATCCCATAGATATCATGTGGATCCCATAAATATCATATAAGCCCCATAAATATCGTATAAACCCCATAAATATCGTGTGGATCCGATCTTAATTTTAATAATTCCCGATGAAACCTGCGGTGGGGGAGGCTGACAATAATCCCAGAGCAAAATGCACAGAAAAATGTGAAATTTCCAGGTTTTAAATTCCCATCTCCTCCCTACCCACGGGATTTGGGAAAAAGGGAGAAACCGGAGCTGGGAGTGGCATTTCCAGCCAGTTCTGCTTCAAACCCCTCCGAAAAACGTGGTTCCTTTAAAAATCCTAATTTTTAGAGAGATTGGTGGTATTTTATTGGTGGAAATAATTGTCCTGAAAGAATTTATTAAAAACTTGCAGCTATTCCTGGATATGTGGGTGGGTATTGGGGGTTTTCTTTTAAACACATTGTGTGATCTTTATTTTTCATGTAAAAAATTAGAAAGGCAGACTCACAAAACAAAAAAAGGAAGCGAACACAAACATTTCAATCATCTATATTTTATATATTAAACAGGAAAATTAAACGTTTTCCCCTCACAAAACGACGTCCCGTCATCCAAAATGCCCTGAAAGTGCTAAGAACGCCAGACAACCAAATGAAATTCCCGAGAAAAACAAAAAAATAATTCAAGAAATAAATTAAATAACCGAAGGAGACATCGACACGCCGCGGTGCTGCTGCAGCGGGGGATGCTGAGCCGGAATTTTCAGCAGAAATTCTCCCAGGAAAATTCCCAATCCCAGCATCTCCTTCCCGAGATGCTGAACCTCCGCCGCGCCCCCGGCGCGTTTCCCAGCCAGCAGCTCAGCCCGAAACCGAAATTAAATTATAAAAACAAAAATAAATCAGAATTTACCTGGAAATGAACCCAATTTCCCTGGCAGGAGGGGAAAGGCAAAGCGGGGCTGCTCCAGCTGAGCGCAGGGAGGCGGGAGGGGGCGGGAGCCGAGCTCCGGGGCTGTTTCACAGGAAAATGGAATTTTCCGGCATCCACACCTTTGAACCGGGCAGGAATCACGCTGCCCACGCTTCTCCAAGCTGTAGAAAATCCCTTTTTTCTGGCTGGGAGCGCCGTTTGCTCCGTGCAGCCGTGGCAAGATCGAGTTCTTGGTGATGCTCCCCCTTCACTCCCCCACGCGGAATGAAATAAACGGGATTTTTTTTTTTTTTTTTTTTGCCTTACCTGTTTCTTCGGAGGGTTTTTCTTTACAATTCTTTTTATTTATGCGCGTTTTGGAAGCTCTGCCCGACCTCCCGCTCCGGCGAGCGTGGGAAGAGCGGCGAGGATTTGGGGATTCGGGGAATAAAGGGTGAAATCTGCCCTGCCTGCCTCTCCCAGGAACCACAACAATCTGCCACGAGTAGACATTTATTGTACACCCGAGGAAAAGTTCGGGGAGCGAGGAAAACTCCGACATTTCGGAGGGAAGGGAGGGAACCTAAAATAACCTCGGCTCCTTTCGTTTCCGAGCAAAGCCCGGCCTGGGGGTGATGCTGGGGGCACCGCGGGGTCCCGACCCCCTCACCGGGGAGGGGAGGGGGCTCCGCCCGCACCCGCACCCCCTTCCCGAGCCGAGCCCCCCTTCCCGAGCCCTTCGGGGGCCAAGGAGAGGCAGGAGAGCCCGCTAGAGGCGGTGGGGGCAGATGTCCCCCTCCTCCAGGATGTCCACCTCGTCCTCGGGGTCCTGCAGCAGGAAGGGGCCGGGGGGGCCCTTGCGGGGCTCGGTGCCGGCCGGTTCGGGCAGCTCGGGCTCGGGGGAGCTCTGCTCCCGGCTCTCCTCCCCGGCCGCCTGCTTGGGGTCGTCCTGCGTCTTCCGCAGCTGCTTTTTGTGCTTCATGCGGCGGTTCTGGAACCAGGTTTTCACCTGGGGAGAGGAGAGAGAGTGGGGGAAAGATTGAGGGGGGAAAAAAGAGGGGGGGAAAGTGGCAAAAATTAAAAGGAGAAGGGTGCTGGGTGTGATGGATGTGGGGATGCTGGAAGGGATGCAGGGATGCTGGAAGTGATGCGAGAGTGCTGAGTGGGTGGGATGCGGGGATTCAGAGGGAATGGGATGTGGAGGATGCTGGAGGGGAAACAGGGATGCTGCACGAGGTGCTGGGATGCTGGAAGTGATCCGGGGAATGGGATTTGGGGATGCTCCTCGGGATCTGGGGATGCTGGACCCATGGGCTGAGGTTTGGGGACAGGATGCTGGAAGTGATCCGGGGAATGCTGAAAGGATGGGATGTGAGGATGCTCCTCGGGATGTGAGGGGATGCTCCCCGGGATGTGAGGGGATGCTCCCCGGGATGCGGGGGATGCTCCCCGGGATGCGGGGGATGCTCCCCGGGATGCAGGGAATGCTCCTCGGGATGTGAGGATGCTGGACACATGGGATGAGGGCTGGAGACAGATGCCGGGGACAAGATGCTGGAAGTGATCCGGGGAATGCTGAAAGGATGGGATGCTCCTCATGATGTGAGGATGCTCCTCGGGGTGTGAGGGATCTCCTCGGGATGTGAGGATGCTCCTAGGGGTGTGGGGGGATGCTCCCCGGGATGTGGGGATGCTCCTCGGGGTGGGAGGATGCTGGACCCATGGGATGAGGGCTGGGGACAGGTGCCGGGGACAGGATGCTGGAAGTGATCCGGGGATGATGAAAGGAGGGATGCTCCTCAGGATGTGAGGATGCTCCTCAGGATGTAGGGGATGCTCCTGGGGATGGAGGGGATGCTGGACACATGGGATGAAGGCTGGGGACAGGATACTGGAAGTGATCCAGAGAATGCTGAAAGGATGGGCTGCTTCTCGGCATATGGGGATGTTCCTCGGGATATGGGGGATGCTCCTCAGGATGTAGGGGATGCTCCTCGGGGTGTGAGGATGTTCCTCGGGATATGGGGGATGCTCCTCAGGATGTGGGGATGCTGGACCCATGGGATGAGCGCTGGGGACAGGTGCCAGAGCCAGTCCCCGCTCCCCTACCTGCGTCTCGGAGAGGCTGAGGGCCGTGGCCAGCTCCACCCGCTCGGGCGTGGAGAGGTAGCGCTGGATCTCAAACCTCTTCTCCAGGCCGGAGAGCTGCGAGTCGGAGAACACGGTGCGGGCTTTGCGGCGGCGGCAGTGCTTCCCGGGCAGCTCGGCGTGAGCGTGGTGCTGGAAAAGCGCCGGCACCGGCATTCCTGGGGGAACACACGGCACAGACCCGGCTGCGGTCGGCCAGGGAGAGGGGACCGGGGAAAACCCCCAGGAATGTCGGGCTTGTCCCGCCGCGGCTCGGGGTGGGCTCTCCCTTTGCCTTTTTGAATTTTTTGTGTTTTTTTCGTTGATTTCGTTTTTGAGGTCGATTGATTGGGTTGGGTTTGGGGGTTTTCCCTTCACCAGGAAGGCGAAGGGAGCCCGGGCAGCGCTGCCCTCGCAGGGGACTCGAGGCTGGTGTGGGCACCTGAACCCTCCCGGCGGGGAAACCACAACGAAATGGGCACGGAAAAAACCAGGGGAGCCCTGGAAAAGCCTGGGGAGGGGGAAGCGATCCTTGACGGCCCCGCTGGCACACGGCTTGGGGAACTTGGGAGGTTTTCTCCTTGCAGAGCAAGGAACGGGCCCGGGCACGGGCAGAGCCGCAGGGTGGGGAGAGGAGCGGCGCAGCCACAGCGGGGCTGCTGGAAATGGAAAAGCGGAGCCCGCTTGGACAACGAGAGGGAAAAGCGAGGTTTTATAGAATAAAAACGTTTAAAAAATAATAAATTTAAAGGCAAAGAGAGGGAAAACCTCAAGGTTCTGGGCATCCGCTAACGAAGTGGCTGCACCGGGGCGAGCGGCTCCTGTTCCGGGGATGCAGGCGGGGGATGTAAAGGGTACCTGGCCGCCCCAGAGCGGCTCTTTCCCCCTCGTCCCCACCCCAGTCCCCACCTGGACGCCCCGATCCGGCAGGTGCCGCCGCACTTACCCGAGGTGGTGAGGAAATAGGGGTGGTGGTGGTGATGCTCCGGCTTGTGCAGGGCGGGGTGCGGGTGAGGCGCCAGCAGGGTCGGGGTGGGCATCAGGGGGTACCCATAGTCCAAGAGGGGCACGCGGGAGGCCAGCGAGCCGGGGAAGTGCTCGGGGGGCACCTCCCGCAGGGGTTTGGGCTTGTGCAGCAGGATGTCCTCGATGAAGAACGAGGTGGGCCGGCCCGTGGACACCGGGAGCACGGGCGCGGTGAAGTTGAGGTTCATGGCCCCCCTCGGGCAGCGGGCAAGGGACGGAGCCGCGCCGAGCTGCGGGAGCAGAGACAGGGGGCGGCCGGCGGGGAAGAAATAAAAATGATGATGTCAATAAAGAAATAAAGAATTTTTTTTTTAATCCGCAGTCAAAATAAACAGCGATAATATTTTTTTTTTTTTTTTAAATGAATCCCCCAGGCAGAAACGAGCTGGCGGAGCCGGGGGAGGCGAGGCGGGCGCGTCGGGGATGCGCGGGGCGCTGCGCGCCTTTGAGGCGCGCTGGGAAGGGGGATGCGCGCTGAGCCAATGGCGAGCGGGGGGGGGACGGGCCTGCAGGGCCACCCAGAGCACCCCGGGGGCGAGGAGGGGGCGACGAGGGGGCGAGGAGCCGGCGGGAGCCGCCCGGGAGCCGCAGCGCTCCGCAGCCTCCCCCGCGCAGCGCTCCGCACCCGCGCGCTCAGCGCCGCTCCCAGCCTTTCCCCAAACACGGGAGGGTCTCCTTATTTATTTCCCCCTCCCTTTTAAAAATAAATAAATAAAAACAAACTCAGGGGAAAATAAAGCAGCGCTTCTTTCCCACGCTCCGCTCCCAACCTGTCCCCGCGCACGCCGCTTCTCCCGTCCCTCTCAGCTCTCATCCCATCATCCCACCACGGTTTTGTTCCCATCCCTTGTTCCCATCCCTTCCCCGCTTTCTGTTACGCCAACACATTTTTTTTTTTCTTTTTTCTTTTTTTTTGGGTCTTTCCTCTGTTTGTCTTTTTTTTTTTTTTACCTTTCCTCACCCCTCTAATCTGCACCATTCATTTCCCCGGAGTCAATTTGCTCAAATGAGGGTGATACACCACATCATAGCCGAGATAATTTCGGTTCGCATCTCGGAAAATTGCTCTAATTATTGATGTTAAACTCAGGGAAATTAAAAGAAGGCGCTTCTCCTTCATCTCCTGATTTTAAGCTCTAATTTGTTGAAATCGAGTTGTCATCACAATTCCAATCACTCCCGTTAATAGTAAAAGTGTTCTAATAGAGGCAGAATTCGCACAACCCATGCTATTAGATAATTAAGAAAGATGTTAGAAAGACAAGTGCTAATCCTTGGGCACACGGACAGCGTTTCCATCTGATCCAGCAGGTAGAACAAATTAATTACCCGAATCAATTAGTCCTAAAAGTACAGTTCTCCGGCAAGTGCAAGCCATGCCTTCCATATGGATGAGCTGGTAAATGGTAAATAGATGAGGAAAAAAGCTGGGGAAGAATAGAAACGGCGAGCGTGGGGCTTTAATGAGCGCGGGTTGCGCGGCGGTGCCAGCGCCGGGCCGGGGACAGCGGGGGCTCCTTCAGCAGCGGCGAAATTGGGGAGGGGGCGGCCAGAAAAGCCCCCCGGGCCCGCAGGAACCCCGCGGGAGCGGATTGTGCCCGCTGGAGCCGCACCCGCACTTTGGGTGGCACTGGGTGCCCGCGCACAGGCAGAGCTCTCACACCCCAGCCGCGTGTGTTTATGTGTATTAAACAGAGCCGCGGTTCTGCCTTTATTTTGTGCGTTGTATTTGTATTTATGTCGCGTTTTATAGTCTTATATGTGGTTTTTATATTTAGAAATATATATATATATTTATACACAGATCCTTTCCTGCAGAGTATGGATCTGCTACCCTGATGCAGGAAAGCAGGAGTTCCCCAGGACTGGGGAAAAACTCAACTCCTCTCCCTCTTTTTCCCTAGGAAAAATAATTAAAAAAAAAAAAAAAAACAAAAACAAAACAAACAAACAAAAAAAAACAAAAAAAAATATCCCCAACCAAACAAAAAAAACCAAAACAAACCAACTCCTCT
>JAWWLW010000095.1:4173454-4185787 GCA_035041385.1 Myiothlypis coronata | reverse complement strand
CACTGAAGCTGCCAATCCCTGTTTGCAGTTTGCAAAAGATAAAACAGATATTAAACAGACAGTGGGTAACTCAGGATGTAACAAGACTGACCAAGGTTGGGAGGAACACAACCTGTGGCAGATTTTGGGATAAATCTACAATGCACAAGCTCCATGCAAAGGAAACCTCTCACCTGGCTGCTGGCAGATTTCAGTCCCCTAACCATAAGGCCAAGCTTAACTCCAGCTTAATTTACGGCCCCCAGTTTTTCTGCTTCAAAAAAATATAAATTTTATGGAGTTTCATGCAAGGTAACATGGAAAAAAAAGCTGTGCTGACATCCAGAGATTGGCATCTGACACAGCCCACAGTGGGAAGGGAAAAACCCCCAAAATCAGCTCATTGCTGCTGGTTCCCAGCAAGGAGAGAGAGCAAAGCCAGCCCTGAGCTCAGGCTAAATCTGTTTCTCCATCACCATTTGCAGTTCATTTTTACAGTTTGATATTGCTTGAGACTAAAATTGTGCACTTAGAAGGCCTCATCAAACTGTTACGGGCTAAAAATCCCTCAGAATTCTGAGCTAAATCTGCTTCTGCATCACCATTAAATGCAAATATAGGCACAGAAATTTGTTTTAATCCCTACACCAAGTCAGTTCTTGGGCTCTAAAAACTGTCACTGCTGCACTAAAATCTGCTGAAGCTCCATCAAAATCACCAATTCTGTCTTGACAGATCCATTGGAAACAGTGCAGTTCATTTTTGCAGTTTGATTATTGCTTGAGACTAAAGTTGTGCAAACCATCCCTTCCTGCTCCTGAGGCCCCTCCAGCTCCACAGGGCTAAAAAAGGCAGCTGGAAAATGTCCTGGAAGCACAAAATGCTGCATCCCTGCCTGCCTGCCTGCAGGGAGCAGCTCTAGGTGAGCCCTGCCTCAGCTCTTCCCACTTTGGAAGGGTTTTCACACAGTTCTTGCCCCAAAAAATGTGGAATTAATGATCATTTCCTGGCACTCCCACACTCCTGGCTGTAAAACCACGGCTCCTGCAGCTCTGAGGAACTCCAGGCCCTGAAGGAAAAATCTGAATTTCTTTTCATTCCATGCTGGTGCCACGACAGCTGAGCTGGCAGCTGGGAATGTTTCCTCCTGAACCTGGCCCTGTTGTTACAGGAATGAAATATTTCCCCATTATTACTAAAAATGGCAACAAGAAATGGCACTATTTACATTGCAAGGGCCAAGGGGGGTTGTTTTAGGGTTTGGGGTTTTTTTTACAAGGTTTTTCTGCTTGGAATTGTGACAGCACAGGGAACAAAGGCTCCACACCAACTCCAGCAGCTCTGCCCCAACATCCCAAGGATGGATGAGCAAAATGATCCCTTCTAGCTTCATCTCATGGTGCTGATTAAAAACCCAAAATGATCATTTTTTTCTTTGTCTCATGGTGATTAAGCCTCCAAAATTATTCACTTTATCTTCATCTCATGGTGCTGATGAAGAACCCAAAATGATCCTTCTTTTCTTGGTCTCATGGTGATTAAGAACCCAAAATTATCATTTTTATCTTCATCTTAGGGTGTTAATTAAGACCCAAAATGATCCCTTCTATCTTCATCTCATGGTGCTGGTTAAGAACCCAAAATGGTCCTTTTTATCTTCATCTCATGGTTTTAATTAAGACCCCAAAATGATCTTCTTTATCTTCATCTCATGGTGCTGATTAGGAACCCAAAATGATCCTTTTTATCCTCGTCTTATGCTGATTAAGACCCCAAAATTATCCTTTTTATCTTCATTTTATGGTGCAGACTAAAACCCCAAAATGATCCTTTTCCTCTTCATCTCATGGTGATTAAGAACCCAAAGTGATCATTTTTAGCTTCATCTCATGATGCTGATTTAGACCCCAAAATGATCCCTTTTCATCCTCATCTCATGGTGCTGATTTGGCCCCAAAATGATCCTTTTCATCTTCATCTTGTGGTGCTGATTTGGCCCCCGAAATGATCCTTTTCATCTTCATCTTGTGGTGCTGATTTGGCCCCCAAAATGATCCTTTTCATCCTCATGGTGCTGATTAAGACCCCAAAATGATCCTTTTCATCCTCATCTCATGATGCTGATTTAGACCCCAAAATGATCCTTTTCATCCTCATCTCATGGTGCTGATTTGGCCCCCAAAATTATCCCTTTTATGCTCATCTCATGATGCTGATTTAGACCCCAAAATGATCCTTTTTATCCTCATGATGCTGATTTAGACCCCAAAATGATCCTTTTTCATCCTCAAGGTGCTGATTTAGACCCCAAAATGATCCTTTTTCATCCTCATGGTGCTGATTTGACCTCCAAAACGATCTTTTCATCCTCATCTCATGCTGGATAAGACCCCAACACGGCCCTTTCTATGCCAATCCTGAATCTCTGACTCAGATTCCCTGGCTGGGGGCTGAAAGAACTTTCCCACCTCCCGTTCCCAGGTGGAGAATTCCAAGGAAATCCCTTCTGCTGCAGGAGCCCCAGTTCCAGGGGGGAGAGCAGTTACACAAGAGCTGAGGGGAGAGTGAATATCAGAGCTTGCTGGAACACAACCCGGGAGCTCTGTGGATTCAGTCTCTAGCATCCATCAAACACGATTAATTTTAATGTCACAGCATTTTAATGTCAATTACTTTTAATGTCACAGCTTCCTGTTTGCCCAGCTGATAAGAGCTTTCCCCCCAAAGAACTTTTAAGATGAAATAAATAAACAATTCAGGATAAATGCTACAAACAAGCCTTCCCTGCTTTTGGAAGGATGTGGGGAATCTATTCCAAAGGCACTGAAAAATAAAACATCTAAAGCATTTGAAGGCCGAATTACTACTTAGTAAAATTTAATTCTGCTTTTTTTTTTGGCTAAAAATTGGGCAAATTCCAGATGCCAGCTGGAGATGTGACTTGATATTATTTGCATTAGCCAAGGATAACTTTTATTTAGGTGCTGCATAAAAAAATAACCCAGTGGTGATTATTGCACCTTAAAATTTGTGTGCAAAAAGAGACACCAAGCAAGTTAAGACTGATGAAAAAACTCTGAGGATTTGGGACTTGAAATCTTTAGGTTATTGAGTGGCTTGGGGAAAAATCAAACAGCTGAAGGTTTTTTTGCAGTGCCAAGAATATCTTTTATTTAGGTGCTGCATAAAAATCCAGCCTAGTTATGATTGTGGCATCTCAAAATGTGTGTGCAAAAGGGGACACCAGACAAGACTGATGAAGGAACTCATAAAAGAGTATTTGGTACTTAAAATATTTAGGTTATTGAATAGCTGGGGAAAAAAACCAATAACTGAAGGGTTTTTTGCAGTGCCAAGGATATCTTTTATTTAGGTGCTTCATAAAGAATATTAATGTTGTGATTATTGCATGTTAAAATGTGTGTGCAAAGGGAGACACCAGGCAAGATAAGACTGATGAAGGAACTCATAAAAGAGAATTTGAGACTGAAAATCTTTGTTATCAAGTGTTTGGGGGAAAAATTAAACAGCTGAGGGGTTTTGTTTTGCCATGCCAAGAATATATTTTATTTAGGTGCTGCATAAAGAATAACAAAGTTGTGATTGTGGGATCTTTAAATTTCTGTGCAAAAGGAGACACCAGATAAGTTAAGACTGATGAAGAAACTCCTAAAAGAGAATTTGAGAACTAAAATCTTTAGGTTATTGAGTGGCTGAGGAAAAAACCAAACAGCTGAAGGTTTTTTTGAAATGCCAAGAATATTTTTTATTTAGGTGCTGCATAAAGAATATTAAACTTGTGATTATTGCATGTTAAAATGTGTGTGCAAAAGGGGGCACCAAGCAAATTAAGACTGATGAAGGAACTCATAAAAGATAATTTTGGACTTAAAATCTTTAGCTTATCAAGTGTTTGGGGGAAAAATCAAACAGCTGAAGGTTTTTTTGCAATGCCAAGAATATCTTTTATTTAGGTGCTGCATAAAGAATAACAAAGTTCTGATTGTGGCATCTTTAAATTTCTGTGCAAAAGGAGACACCAGGCAAGTTAAGACTAATGAGGAAACTCATAAAAGAGAATTTTGGACTTAAAATCTTTAGGTTATCAAGTGTTTGGGGGAAAAATCAAACAGCTGAAGGTTTTTTTGCAATGCAAAGAATATCTTTTATTTAGGTGCTGCACAAAGAATATTGAAGTTGTGATTATTGCATCTCAAAATGTTTGCAAAAAGAGACACCAGGCAAATTAAGACTGATGAAGAAACTCAAAAAAGAGAATTTGAGACTGAAAATCTTTATGTTACCAAGTGGCTGGGGAAAAACCAAACAGCTGAAGGGTTTTGGGGTTTTTTTTGCCATACAATTCCCCACAATTTTAAACCACTTTAGCAGCCTGGACTCACATTCCAGTCCCTCTGGCTCTTTATTTTTCCTGAGCTTGTGTTTGCTAAATGTTATTTTAAAGAGCTGGTGAGGCTGACAAAGCCTCAGCCTCCCTGGGTTTCTCACGAGGACAAAAGGAGCTTTGTGGATAACTTTAGAACAAATTATGGGGCTGAGGAGAAGTCAGGCCTCCAATATGGAACTGAGATGGGGCACCAAAGATATTCCAAGAGACAAACTGAAATAAAACAGGAAAGTGAGTCAGGCACCTGCATGGCCTTTTTTAGAGCCCAAGAACTGCCTTGGTGCAGTCATTAAAACAAATTTCTGTGCCTATATTTGTGCTTTGGTGGTGCATGAAGCAAATTTAGCTCAGGATTTTAAGCCCATAACAGTTCAATGGGGTCTTCTAAGGGCACAATTTTAGTCTCAAGCAATAATCAAACTGCAAAAATGAACTGCACCACTTGGCAATAGATCTGTCAAAACAGAATAAGTGATTCTGATGGAGTTTCAGCAGGTTTATAGTCCAAGAACTGACTTGGTGCTGTCATTAAACCAAATTTCTGTTCCTATATTTGCATTTAATGGTGGTGCATGAAGCAGATTTAGCTCAGAATTTTGAGGGATTTGAAGCCCATAACAGTTCAATGGGGTGAACAATGCTAGGTGCAAATTGAAGTCTCAACCAATAATCAAACTGCAAAAATGAGCTGCACTGTTTGGCAATAGATCTGTCAAAAAAAATTATTTTGATGGAGTTTCAGCAGGTTTTAGTGCAGCGGAGACATTTTTTGAGTCCAAGAACGGCCTTGGTGCTGTCATTAAACCAAATTTCTGTGCCTATATTTGCATTTAATGGTGGTGCATGAAGCAACTTTAGCTCAGAATTTTGAGGGATTTTAAGCCCATAACAGTTCAATGGGGTGAACAATAAGTGCACAATTTTAGTCTCAACCAATAATCAAACAACAAAAATGAACTGCACTGTTTCCAATAGATCTGTCAAGACAGAATTGGTGATTTTGATGGAGTTTCATCAGGTTTCTAGTCCAAGAACTGCCTTGGTGCTGTCATTAAAACAAATTTCTGTGCCTATATTTGCATTTAATGGTGGTGCAGAAGCAGCTTTAGCTCAGAATTTTGAGGGATTTTGAGCCCATAACAGTTCAGTGGGGCCTTCTAAGTGCACAATTTAATCTCAAGCAATATCAAACTGCAAAAATGAACTGCAAATGGTGATGGAGAAGCAGATTTAGCTCAGAATTTTGAGGGATTTTTAGCCCATAACAATTCAATAGGGAGAACAATGCTAAGTGCAAATTTAAGTCTCAAATTGTTTTTAATTAATGACCAATGGCTGCCAAGCTGTGTCAGACTCTGAGTCAGCCCCAAGATTTTATTATTCATTTCTTTCTTTGCTGACTTCCTGATGTCTCCTTTCTCTATTCTTTTAGTATAATTTTTATAGATAATTTCTTTTAATATAATATATATAATAATAAATCAGCCTTCTGAAACACAGAGTCAAGATTTTCATCTCTTCCCTTGTTGGGGTTGCCTACAAATTCCACAGAAATTGTTTGTTATTTTTGCTTGGTAGAGAAGGGATAAAATAAAAATAAAAATAGAATAAAATAAAATCAGGAGTTTTTATTTAATGGAGTGACAGGAATCCCTCATTTCCCCTTTCCAGCCTGGATTTGCCCTCCTGGGCTCCTCCAGCTCAGCAGAAAGCAGCCACAGCTCCATCACACTGGAAATTGTTTGTTATTTTTGCTTAGTGGAGAAGGGATAAAATAAAAATCAAATAAAAATAAAATAAAATAAAATCAGGAGTTTTTATTTTATGGAGTGACAGGAATCCCTCATTTCTCCTTTTCCAGTATGGATTTGCCCTTCTGGACTCCTCCAGCTCAGCAGAAAAGAGCAAAAGCTCCATCACACTGGAAATTGTTATTTTTGCTTTGTAGAGAAATAAAATAAATAAAACAAAATCAGGAGTTTTTATTTAATGGAGTGACAGGAATCCCTCAATTCCCCTTTTCTGGCCTGGATTTGCCCTCCTGGGCTCCTCCAGCCCAGCAGAAAGCAGCCACAGCTCCACCACACTGGAAATTGTTTGTTATTTTTGCTTAGTGGAGAAGGGATAAAGCAAATCAAAATAAAATCAAAACAATCAAAGAGCAGCAGATTAGAGCAGCCCAGACTGCCCCAGTGTCCATCTGGCCCTCGTTAACATCCAGAACCAGCCCCAAGTGTCTGCCTGGCAAAATTGGACATTTCTGGGAACCAGCTGGCCAGATGTGCCCAGCTGTGTGTCCTGATGGATGCAGGGGGTTTGGGAGGTGCCAGGCAGGACAGGGTGTCCTGAGCAGGATTTGGGTTGTTCTGAGGCCAATTCCCTGCTCAGAGCTGCTCCTGGCATCCTGCAGGATCCAAAGTGCTCTGGGGGGAGGATGTGACCGTGGGTTTGCTCAGAAATGTTTTATTCAGGCTGTTTATCCTCAAAAGAGCATTTTCCTCTTAGATTAAATTATCTGGACTCTGTTTATTCTAAACACAGGAGACAGGACTCGAGCATTTCCTCTTTTAGGAAGTATGGTTGAGTTGTGTTTCCTACAAAATTTATAAAGAATTCAGGCAAGGGCTTGTGTGGCTCCTTAAGATTTCAAAGCTTTCTTCCCTAAATGCTGCAAGAGCTGCCTCTGTCAGGGCACAGCTCCATCCCAGTGACACCAAATACAAATGTGAGCAGACAGCAGCTGTGAGCTCTTTGGAAAGGGCAGCCTGATAAAAAACCATCATCAAATTATTTACCAATACTCCCCATTTTGTCTCAAGACCAGAAATTCCATTACGTAATGAGGCATTTCCCTTTTTTTAAAAAAAAAATAAATTTACAGCTGAGGCTCCAAAAGGATTTGTTAAAAGCAGCTCGTGGGACTGGAGGTGAGGTGAGATGAGTTAATCAACAACAGGATGAGAGGAGATGAGTTAATCAATGACACAACAGAATTCTAGCAGTGAAAATTTTCATTCCAGTAGATGACACAGTCACCACTGGAGCTGGAAGAAAAACCACAGATTTCTGTCTTCCCATCCTGTCTCCTTTCAAAGAATTCCGGCTTTTTTTGCTGTAAAACCACATTTTAAATGCTTTTTCTGTGCTGTAGTCCCCACTGCTCCTGCAGGGAGTCTCCAGCTCCACGTGGAGCCCGAGGGGAGGGTCCTGCTCTGCTGCTCAGTGTCCAGGACACCTGAAGGGCAGGTCCTGCCCAGAGCTCCTCTGCCCACCAGGAGAACCTTCTGAGCCCCAGAGCACTGCCCAGCCCTGATGCCCCAGGGCTTTTCATCCCCCAGCTCCCAGGACATTTTCCCTGGCATCTCCCTGAACCTTCATCCATTGTGCACAACTCCAGGACCAGGGAGGGCAGGAGAAGAATTCCTCCACCAGGGGAATTCTTCCTGGTTTATTTTTAATTCTGCCTCATAACCAGGCCCTAATTTCATGCATATTGGCTCAGGATATTTTTTGCCCCAGGGTGTTTCATGCCCCACAGCTGCCCAGGACATTTTCTCTGGCATCTCCCTGAACATGCACAACTCCAGGACCAGGGAGGGCAGGAGAAAATGAGCAGTGGCTGCTGTTTAAAGTGGATTTTTAAAAGAATTCCATTTATTTGCTCCATCCAGCCCTGCCTGCCCAACCCCAGCAGCCAGGGAGGTTTTTTATGCACCCTCATCATCATCACCTGCTCAATTCCTCTCTTGGCACCAGGAGCTGCCCGTGCTGCTGCTCCACCAGCTCCCTCCACCAGGGGAATTCTGCCCGGTTTATTTTTAATTCTGCCTCATAATCAGGCCCTAATTTTATGCATATTGGCTCAGGATATTTTTTCCCCCTTTCTCCTACATTGTCAGTCTGCTTGTCACATCCTTGCTGAAGGGGATTCCTCACTGAGTCCTTCCCTTGCTGGGCTGGGGTGGCCTCTTTTGCTTGAGGATTACAGGCTCTGACAGTGCTGACACAGAAAAATAAAGCCCTGAATGATTTCAAACCATGAGCAGAGCAGGAATTCAGAGCTGCTCCTGCCCTTTCCTCACAGACCCAGCCTAAACCCAAACCCAAACCCTGCTCCTTGTCCTCACCCAGAGCAGCCCCAGAGCCTGTGACAGCCTCTCCCTCCCTTGCTGATAAGATTATCACAGCCTCTCCCTCCCTTGCTGATAAGATTATCAGTGCTGCTGACAAGGAGACCACACACTGCGTGTCCTGCACGGGTTAAAGCTGAGAGTTTAAACGAGTTAAAACTTTCAGGGGCACAGCAGAAGTCACAACAGAGCTGGGACATTAAATCAGCGAGGGGAGAAGAGAACTGGATCTCCTCAGAGGCAAGGACAGCACAAACTCCTGAATCCAGGTGTTTTGAGGCAAATAACTCTCCCTGCCAGGCAGATCCTGTTCCATCTTTTCCAGGAGAGAGCGTTGAGTGAGCTCTGTTCCAATCCCCACACAGATATGTTAGAAAAACACAATTTATTTGCTGTTTAGTCTTCGGAGTTTGCCCCCCTCTCTGTTCTGCTTTTACAAGATGATCATAAAAAATGAAGCAGCATTTAAATCAGCAGCAAGGGTGGAGGAGCAGTGCTCGTTCCTGCCTGAATCAGCTCCATCCTTGCAGGAACTGGAAATTAATTTCCCTTCCATGGGCTGAAGCTGCTCCTGAGCTTGACTTGCTAAACCAGGAGCTTTCAGTGTGGAGAGATAACAAAGAATCCCAGACCCCATAAAAGCTTCTAAAAGCCCCAAACCCCCAAGAGAAGACGAGCACACAGAGATAAAAGAGCTCCAGCACTGAGGCTGCCAGGAGCTGCTGGAGCTGCTGGTTTTTCTGGGCAGGCTGGAAGAAAAGGAAATATTGAGAGGAGAATCCACTCTGCAGAAAAGGAAATATTGAGAGGATAATCCTCTCTGCAGAAAAGGAAATATTGAGAGGAGAATCCACTCTGCAGAAAAGGAAATATTGAGAGGAGAATCCACTCTGCAGAAAAGGAAATATTGAGAGGAGAACCCACTCTGCAGAAAAGGAAATACTGAGAGGACAAATCTAGTCTGCAGAAAAGGAAATAGTGAGAGGACAATCCAGTCTGCAGAAAAGGAAATGTTGAGAGGAGAATCCTCTCTGCAGAAAAGGAAATATTGAGAGGAGAACCCACTCTGCAGAAAAGGAAATATTGAGAGGACAATCCAGTCTGCAGAAAAGGAAATATTGAGAGGACAAATCCACT
The DNA here is from genome assembly GCA_035041385.1 of Myiothlypis coronata. NCBI lineage: Eukaryota > Metazoa > Chordata > Aves > Passeriformes > Parulidae > Myiothlypis > Myiothlypis coronata. The sequence goes on along the minus strand of JAWWLW010000095.1, from coordinate 4,176,133 downwards.
CTGCCCAAAAGGGAATACTGAGAGGACCAGCCCGAGGGCAGGGATGGAAGGAAGAGCTGCAGGCAGCAGCAAGGGGATGCTGCACCCCGGGGTTTGCATCACAGGCTGGGCAGAGGCTGCTCTGGGAAGGGGGAGGGTGGCAGGAGTGGCACTGGAAGGGGAAAGGCTCCTGCATATGCCATGTGCCATTGCAAAGTGAGAAAAAGGGTTTGCATTCAAAGAGTTCTCCTCAGGGAATGTGAATTTTGTTGGTTAAAATAAAGGACAGCGTTCTGCCCAGCACACCCTGGTAAAAAAGGGTGGGAAGGCACAGTGGTAAATCACTCACAGCAAATAATTAGGGTTTTAATTCATTTAACATTCTCTTGATATAAGTGAGAGGAATGGCAGATTTGTGTTTCCAAACCAGCTGTGGGGCTGCTGGTGGATAAAACCAGTGCAGGGAGAGAAAAGAAACAATGGGAAGGATTCCACTGAGTGATGAATGGGAAAAGAGATTTGCTTTTACAAATAAACTTTAGGTTTGCTGATAAATGAAATTGGACATTGAAAGATGAAAGAAACAATGGGGAAAACCCATAAATTCTGTAAGAATTAAAAATGAAAAGGCAGGGTTATACATTAGAGGGAAATCTCTGGTATCAGGTGTTCTGGGAAGTCTGAACCTCTCAAGTACCTCAGAAATGGGGAAAGAGAGAGGAAAATGTGGCTGGAAATTGGGATAAACAGGAGGCTGCATCCTCCAAAAATGTGAGAGATCCCAGGGAATGCCCCATGGCCTCTCCCTTTATTCCAATAAAGTTCCAGGACTCCTCTGTCTCCTTTTTGGACATAAACCTTTGCTCTTTGTGGATTCATTTTCCTGACAGCCCCAACCAACCAAACCCAGCACCACCCCAAGGTCCCTCTCACATTCCCCATCCTTTCCCATTCCCCACTTTTTCACCAGCTCCAATCCTTTCTTTCCTTCCCAAAAAACAACCCTGGACGTGCAGAGCTCCATCCTAAAGCATCCCCAAAGAGGCAGCAGGAGCAAGGCTTGGGTGAAGAGGAGCCAGGAGCAAACAAGGAAAGGCTCAGGTCAGGGGCACCTGGGGGATTTCAGCAGCCAAGGATCAGGAATCCACAAGAACGGAAGCACAGGAGAGAGGAACAAACAATTCTGGGTAAAAAAAAAGAATTCTGGGTAAAATAATAATAATATTAAAATAATATTAAAATAATATTAAAATAATATTAAAATAATATTAAAATAATATTGAAAATAATATTGAAAATAATATAAAACAATATTAAAATAATATTAAAATAATATTAAAAATAATATTAAAATAATATAAAACAATATTAAAATAATATTAAAATAATATAAAAATAATATAAAAATAATGTAAAAATAATGTAAAAATAATCCCTCTGTTCCCCTTATCTGCCCCACCAGCCTTGCCAAAATGACTTTAAATCCACGATGTTGAAGGATAATTGCACTTTTTACAGGAGGGTTGGTTGGAGCAGTGCAGCCAGGTGGGTGCAGCTTGGGGAGGCTTCATTCCCATTGTATTGAAATTCCTGGTGCCCTTCTGGAGGAAATTTTTCCTTCTTAAAGCTCCATGGAGTAGCTTGAGTTTCTAGATTTCGTATTTAGTTGTCTTTATAAACTTCTCCATAATTAATCCCCTAATTTTTCACCTTTTCCTTTCACACAGGTTCCAAGATTCCCAGAAAATTTGGATTTTCTCCCTTTCTCCACCTCATTCCCCAGCCCTTTGGGCTTCTCCCCATCATTCCCACCAGCACTGATCTCCCAGGTGCAGGAATATCCTTCCCTCCTCAGAAAACCTGAAATTTACGGCTGAGACAATCCCAGCTCCAATTATCACATTCTGGGGCTGGGTTTTGAGGTTTTGGTTGGGATTTTTTCCAGCAGGACAAAAGCAGAGCCACACAACAACCACCTGAAAGCATTTCAGTGCTGCTGGAGCAGCCGTGCCACCACGTGGGACGTGCCAAGCCACAGGAGATGTGCCACAGCCACAGCTGCATTCCCATGGAAATTCATCCCTCAACTCCACCAGGCACTGAAATTCCCAAATTCCACACAAGTTTGTCTTGCCCGACACAAAACATGAAGAGCTGGGCAGTTCTGCTCCTGCCATCCCTTCAGGCTGATTTAATCCTGCAGGAAAATGGCTTTGGAGTTTATTTTGGAGTCTTTTTCCAGCATGAGAAGAGGATAATGACAATGCAAAGGGAAGCCCTGAGCTTTAAATCTCACCCCTTCATATTTTCCCTTCTCATTCCCCCACAGCAGCAGCCTGGGATGCCAAACCCAAGTTCAAACCAAGGGAATGGTGGCTCCAAACCCGTGCTGTGGCTTTGCTCATTTGGTGCCTTTTCCTGTTTTTCCCAGGGCAGGTAGGGCACAGAGGGAATTTCAGGGAATGTGAGCAGCTCTGGGCTGGCAGATTGGGGGTGCCACACTCAGCTCCAGCCTGGTTAATACCGAGCCCAAAAAGTTGGGCTGCTGCTGGGTGGGACCACCCTGACACCCCCCTAATTGCCCTAATTCCCTATTGACCCCCCAAACACCCCAAACCCCCATCCTGAACCCCCAGGTTCTGCCCCTTCTGCAAGACCATGGTGATGCTGCATCCCAAATACACTCCTTACCCCCAAATT
>JAWWLW010000095.1:4026226-4051560 GCA_035041385.1 Myiothlypis coronata | reverse complement strand
TAAATCAGCCTTCTGAAACATGGAGTCAGATCCTCATCTCTTCCCTCATCCTCAGACCCCTGTGAGCACGGTCACAGGCTGGGAATCCTGTGGGGTTTGAGGAGTGGCACCCATGGGCTGAGCAGGAGTTGTCAAACAGGAGCAATCCCCCAGCCAGAGAATCCCCCTGTCCCGAGCTGTGCAGTCAGGAGTCCACCCCTTCATTCCTGAAGAGGGAGAATAGCAAAAAAGCAAATTAAACATGTGCAAAATGCTAATTACCACCCAGTTACCCACCAGTGCTAATCCTGCTTGCACATCTCGAGGTTGTTGCTCTGGGTTTTCCCTCAGGACACGTTTTCCTTCAATGTTTCTTGACATTTCTGTTGTGTCTTTTTCAAAGGCAAGGCTGGAAATAAACCACAAGTGTGTCCCCCTGGTTCTGTTCTGAACTCAGCTGACAAGCAGAGATGTTGGGGAAGAGCTCTTTAACTTTTCAACAGATCATATTAAAGGTGGGCAAAGAATTACAGGGGGAAAATGAGAAACCCTGCATGTTTACCCACCAGGTGCTCATTGTTGCCTGACATTCTGCAGACAGATTTTAAAGGCCTCTTTTTGTTCTTCACCGCTGGTGTGCCTTACAGGGAGGGTAGGATTGCTCTGGAGAGCTGATCCCAGCCCCACCTGATGCTCTGCAGGCCTGGACATCCAGGCCCTGCTGTGGATCTGTCACCAGCCCTGGGCTTTAATTACGCAGCCAGTGCCTCATTTCCTCGGGGCTGGGAGATGCAATATGCATGAGAGTGCTTGTGTTACAGCAGCACAGCAGCCCTGCAGGCCCTGCAGGGGCGGTTTGGGCAAGGAGAAGGTGCTGCCTGCCTGGCCACTGAAGAGCCTGACCCGGGAAATTGGAGGGAGGGATGCCCAGATGTGGCTCTGGTGCTCCTGCAGGGCTCGGCAGAGCTGTGGTGTGCAAGGGGCAAAGTTATGGGGAATTTGGGAAACCACACAGCACCCCAAAAGCTTTACAAACTTGGTCAGATCTGCAAAGTTTCACCCCAAACTCTTGGAAGGACAAAGAGTTTTTACATTTCTGCAGCACCATCCCTGGCACTGAAGACAGCACATTTTCATGGTGATAAAAGTTGGATGAAACTGCTCTGCGGGAGGATCTTTAGGGGCCTTTAAGGAAGATCTGCAAAGTTTCATCCTAAACTCTTGGAAGGACAAAGGACTTTTACATTTCTGCAGCACCATCCCTGGCACTGAAGACTGCTCATTTCATGGTGATAAAAGTTGGATGAAACTGCTCTGAGGGAGGATCTTTAGGAGCCTGTAAGGAAGCTCAGGGCTGTGACCGTGTCATGCTCAGAGGCAGATGCTCACATTGTCCTTCACACATGAAATAAAGTCCTTGTCTTGAGTCTTGAACAGCAGACTCATGCAAGTGAGCCCAGCTGGCATAAAATGCATTCTTGCAGCTCTTGAACAAGACAGGAATTTGCAGTTTCATGTCCAGAAGAGCTTCCTTAAAGATCCTCTCTCAGTGTAGTTTCATCCAACTTTTATCACCATTAAATGAGCTTCAGTGTCTTCAGTGCAGAAATGTAAAAGCTCTTTGTCCTTCCAAGAGTTTGGGGTGAAACTTTGCACATCTGACTAAGTTTGTAAAGCTTTTGAGATGCTGTGTGGTTTTCCAAATTCCCCATAACTTTGCCCCTTGCACACCATGCCAGATAAGCCTAAGAAGCTTTTCTCTAAATAAATCTTGCATTTTTACCACTGCTCTTACAGTGCTTTTGAGAGCAGGACTTTTGTTTGATTCATTTCTCTCCCAACAGTCTGAAGGGTGGGTTAGACTTCACCTCATGTCTGTCCTGCCACTCCAGGACCTGCTTTGAGCCTTTGTATGCTCCAGATCTGAAGTGGCCATTATATTTAATTTATCACAGCATTTGGGTCAGTGTAACTCATGTGACTATTGAAAAATGGCATCTGTTCAAACCTTAAAATTCATCCAGACTAAACGTATCAACATTTGTGGAGGCTAAGAATTCTGTTTTTAACTATTTTCTCACTTTTTGGAAAAGAAAAAACTGCTGAAAGATCCATAGGCTGTAAAACAAAATGGGACCATTCAGATATCTCATTCCAAGTGCTGTTGAATGCAAAGTGTGAGGCTTAAATTGATTCTGGTTGGAGGTACAGAACAGTGTTTGGGAGAACACAAACCCTTGCATAATAATGCTTGCCACAGATGGGTAATTGAGCCTTGAATTACTTACAGTGGTTAGTTTTGTTTGCTTCCCAAAATAGTTTCTCTTGTCTGGTCAGGATTCATCCAGCCCTAATTTTCAGCATTTCCAGCTGATACCCAGTGGGATCAAACCTGGATTCCAGGTGAGCATTTAAATCTTGCCATTCCTTGGCCTCCAGGCTGTGCTGGAAGGATTCAGAGCCTTTAGTGCTGGTTGCTCTTCTCTGGGTTTATCCAGATTATCCACTCACTGACCCTGGATACAATCCCACACACGGTGTTCCAGAGGGAGTCACACCATCCTTGGGCACAGGGAGTGGGAAAATTTCAATTTAAAACATCGTTGCCTTGAAATAAATTACTAATTCTCCAGCTGGCAAACTTTGGGAAGCATTTGGAACAACAAAACTGACCTCAGGCTGATGGATGCAACAAAGTTATTAGAACAGTGGATTCATGTGCACCTAGGTGTAATCTCTGAGTAATATGAAGGTGGTGGTAGTGCTGTGGTATCCAGACAGAGGTGTGGATGGTGGTGCTGTTTTCAGTTTAAAATCCTGTGCAGCCTTTGAATCACTCTGATCTGAGCCTGCTGGAGCAGCTCCTGCTCCCACTGGTGTTCATTACAGTGGAATGATGGATAATCAGCCTTTTGGGGAGATGCTCTTCTGGGAATGAGCACCCAAAGCTGGGACTGACTGTCAGGAAAAGAGAAAATGTCCAGCCCTGGGTGTGGAAGGAGCAAAATACAACAAGAGCAGCAAAGGGCAGAGTGATCAGTATTTACAGCATTCAGGAACAGCTCCTTGTGCTGTCAGTGGGGGTCACTCACAGCATCCCGAGTCCAATAATTCACTGTAATTCCACACAAGGACACTTGTGCTCAAATCAGGGGTGTCAGTGCAGTTCCAGCTCAGTTCTACTCTATTTCCTTGCACACACAAGGCCTGGGAGGCAAATGCAAGCTGGGTGATTGTTGTGCTCTCATAATCCTTCATCTTAATTTTTATTGTACTAAGAGGGACTTACTGTCCCTTATTTATTGTATTGAGAGGGACTGAAGTCCATCTCCATATTCTGGAATAAAGATGTCCCCAAGCAGGTTTGGAGGGATACAGTGTCCTAATGCTGAAAAAGCTGTAAACTTTGCTGGATTATGTTGCTTTAAAAATCCCAGGCCTGTTTACACATGGATAAGCACTGCAAAAAAAAAAAAAAAAAAAAAAAAAAAAAGAAAAGAAAAAAAAAAAAAAAAAGAAACCAAATTAGCTTCCTAGACGGAGCAGGCTAAATTGAGTTGAGGTCACCTTAACTCTGAATGAGCGTTGTTTAATTCAGCTCAGATAATCCACGTGGCCGCTTAATTAGGGTTTAATTTTCCTGCCTGTTCTTGCTTACACGCTTTGAAACTTTCTCCCAGCAGCGCGTGTGCGGCAGGGAGGACAAAACAGTGTTTCCAACCTGTCGGATTTTAACTCCTGGGGTTTTGTTGGTGTCCTTGGAAAGCGTTTAGGGTCGGGGTTTTCGGGGTTCCTCGGGGGAGATGCCAGCAGGGCAGGCAGGGAGGGAGGTGGGGAGGACAAACACATTTCCAACCTGTCGGATCTTTAACTCATAGTGTTTAAATCCTTGAAAAGCTTTTGGGGGGTCTCTTTGGAGGGGCTGATGTGAGCAGGGTGCGCGCATTATGTCAAATGAGGACAAACACAACATTTCCCACCTGTCGGATCTTTAATTCCTTGTTTAAATCCTTGAAAAGCTTTTGGGGGTCTCTTTGGAGGGGGTGGTGTGAGTGGGGCGAGCACATTCTGTAAAACGAGGAGGACAAACACAGCACCGGTTTCCAACCTGTCGGATTTGTAACTCGCAGTGTTTAAATCCTTGAAAAGGGTTTGGGGGTCTCTTTGCTGGGGTGATGCGAGAGGGGTGGGCACACTGTGTAAAACGAGGAGGACAAACACAACATTTCCAACCTGTCGGATTTGTAACTCATAGCGTTTTTTCCAGCCTTTTTAAAGCCTTTGGGGGTCTCTTTGCCGGGGGACATGTAAACGGGGTGGGCACGTTCTGTAAAACAAGGAAGACAAACACAACGTTTCCAACCGGTCGGATTTGTAACTCGTGGCGTTTTGTCCAGCCTTTGGGGGTCTCTTTGCGAGCGGGGCAGGCGCATTTAAATCGAGGAGGACAAACACAACATTTCCAACCTGTCGGATCCTTAACTCGTAGCTTTTTTTCCAGCCTTTGGGGGTCTCTTTGCTGGGTTGATGCGATCGGGACGGGAAGAGGCGGACTCATTATGTCAAACGAGGAGGACAAACACATTTCCAACCTGCCGGATTTTAACTCGTAGTGTTTAAATCCTCGAAAAGCGTTTAGGGGTATCGCCGGGGGTGATGCGAGCGGGGCGGGCAGGAGTGGGCACATTCTGTAAAATAAGGACTCACACAACATTTCCAACCTGTGGGATTTGTAACTCGTGCCGTTCTCCCCACCCTTTCGGGGTCCCTTTGCCGGGTTGATGCGGTCGGGGCGGGCAGGGGTGGGCGCATTATGTAAAGCGCTGCGCAGGCGTGTGCGCGGAGCGTGTGCGGCCGCACCGGGCAGCATCACCGGGGGGACGGGCATGGGCACGGCCGGGGCCGGGGCAGCGCCGCGGTGGCCCTGAGAGCCCCGGCGGGGGCCGTGCCATGCTGCAGGAGGTGAGTACCCTCCCGGCCGGCCGCACAGTGCATGAATGAATGAATGAACCCCATGAGTGCCGGGCGATCCCCGCTGAATTCCGCCTAGCTGCTGCCGCTGCTGCCGCTGCTGCTGAGCCGCTCCACGCTCCCCAATGGCTGCCAGGTCAGTGCTGTCGCTGTCACACGTGTGTCACACGCAGGGCTCGGCTCTGGCGGCTCCTCCATCGCACACAGGCGCTCTCCGGGCAGATTAAAGCTGGAGTCCATGTTGGTTGTTGCTGCTGCTGCTGCTCTGCGTTCGGGGGACTGGAGAGCAGGCGGCGTGACATCATGGTGCAGAGATGCTTCGTTTCTCTTCCTTTCCGCGGCCCGATCCCTTTTTAATTTTCATTTTATTTTATTTTTTCCCCCCTCTCCTTGTTCTCTCCCCCGCCACGCACGTGCCCTGCCTCTCCTGCAGGGCGGAATTGCTAAAACAGCCTTTTCGATTGTTCTGAACAATGGGCAAATCTGATTGTTTGGGTTCGGTTTTTTTTTTTCCTTCTTCTTTTTTTTTTTTTTCCTCAGCTTTTATTCCCCTCACCCCTCCTCGTTTCCCCTCCACGCCCTGCTGTGTCCCCCATCCCCCATTCCCATGGGGACACTCATTCCTGCCGTAACATCTGGGTCCGGGGAAAAGGGGGAGGCAGGAGGGGGTCGGGGTTGGATGCGTCACGGAGCTGCTGCTGCTGCAGGAACACGGTTGGGTTTGTTTGCCCATGTGCTCTGCTGCCTCTACAAGGGCTCGTGGTTCCGCTCTGCCTTCCTCTCCCCGTGTTTGTGTACTTGCACTGATGGGGAGAGGCAGGATTTGGTTTGTGCCGCTCTTTCAGGCTCTGCTCCAGAGTCTATACAGGTGGCTTTTTGTTTTTTTAATATTTTTTTGGCAAGGGAGTACAGTAGGAAGTGAGGATTCATTGCGCTGTGTGTGTTCATAGACAGGGAAAATCTGCTGAAAGCCCTAAAAAATAGCTTTTTCTTAGACTACTGGTGGCTGGCATTGTCCTGTGCATTATGGAAATGCTGTTTCAGAAAAGAGAATCTATTCCTGTTCCCTCGCTCCATTAAATCACATGCATCTGCAGGAGAGGCTGGTAGATTTAGGATGCAGCTTGTGATTTTGACTCAGTAGGATGGAAACTTCAAATCTTCGGGATGTATTTACATTTGCAGCAGTGCAATAACTCAGAACCCCCAACATTCGCTGAGAGAAGCCCCTGTGTGATAAAGAGCTGGGTGAAACCCCAGTGTGATAAAGAGTGGGGTGAAACCCTCATGTGATAAAGAGCTGGATGGAACCCCTATCTGATAAACAGGTGGATGGAACCCCTGTCTGATAAAGAGCTGGATGAAACCCTCATGTGATAAAGAGCTGGGTGAAACCCCCATGTGATAAAGAGCTGCATGGAGCCCCCATCTGATAAAGAACTGGATGGAACCCCTATCTGATAAACAGGTGGATGGAACCCCAATCTGATAAAGAGCTGGATGAAACCCCCATGTGATAAAGAGTGGGGTGAAACCCCAAACTGATAAACAGCTGGATGGAACCCCCATCTGATAAACATCTGGATGGAACCTCCATCTGATAAACACCTGGATGAAGCAGGAGATAATCTGTTAAAGGGAGGGGACAAGGTTGAGCCGGGTTCTCAGGATGAAGGGCACTCTGTGGCTCTTGCACTGAGGGGCTCTGGCCCTCTCTGCTTGTACCTCGGGGCTGCTGCAGGGCTGGAGCAGAGCAGGGGGGATGCTGCACGGAGGGGATCAATCAGAAGTTGTTGTTTTGTTATTTTCGGAAAGTTAACGGGAGGAAACATCAAGGGCTGAACAAAGGGAAACGGCTTTGATCCCAGCTTTGAAGATCACAACGTCTCCCATCCATTAACTTGTGAGGGCTGTGCTGACGAGCCGTGGGAGTGAGTGGGACGATGCAGAGCTGCAGCTTTGTCTCCTGCTCCTGCTGCACAATGTCCCTGCCCGCCCCCGCTGCCTGCGGGCTGCTCCCAGCCTTCCTGGAGCCTCCCTGGGCTCACTCCCCCCGGGCTTTGTGAGCCCTGGACACGGCTGGCGTGTGCTCAGAGGACAATGCTGGGCTGGGGATGAAGCCCATGAAGCCTTGCTGGAGTTACAGCAGGGAGAAAAGTGCCTGAGCTCTTCTGGAGGGCATCTGGGTGTTGTGTCACACCTACATCCCCACCCCAAACTGGGCCTGGGTGTTCAGCACCAGCTCTGGTGCTTTATCTCACTCTCCCTTGGAATAAAGCACAGATGACAGCAGCATTGAATCCCCAAAGCACTGAAAGATTCTGATGTTAGCTTGGAAACGACAAGGATTAAAATAACCAGCTTGGATTTATTTTAATTTTTATTTTTATCCTTTGAGCTGTCAGGTTTTCAAAATTTCCCTCAACATCAAAGATGGTTGAACAGTGTCTGTTGTTGTTTTGTTTATTTCTCAAACAAGGCTTGCGAGCTCTGTTCTGCCCCAAGTTCCAGCCTTGGAGATGTTGATGGAAGCCTCAGACATTGCAGTTCTTGCTGTTAATTACAGGAGATGCTGACTTTGTGGTGGGGAGGGGAGCAGAACAAAGCCTGGATCTGTTCCTCCTTGGAAAGTGAGTGGGTGACCTGCAGGTGACAGTGGTGGGGCTGTGTCTGTCACCTTCAGAGGGATGTGAAATTCTTCCTTTGGGCTGTTTCCCCTTCCCTGCTTCCCAGATTTTTTTTATTATCCATCATGCTTTGTTTATGTGGCTTGCCTTCCTTTGGAGCAAGTGGAATTACAATAATTTGTGACTGAGGGAGGGTTTGGGGTGTGATTTATAACCCTGCACATTAATGACCCTTTCCAAGCTGTGACTGGTGCGTTATTGGATTTATTATTCAGATCTCTCTTGTTGCATTTCAGAAACATTTTCCAACTTTCCCTTGGGATTTTTGCAGCCACTCCAAGCAGGGAGGGAGAGGTTTCTTCCAAGCTGGCTGAGGGGGGGTTTCTGTGGGAGATGAGGCCGTTTGTCCATGGGTCTGTCTGTCTCCAGTGGTAACCAGGATCGGGTGATCCACAGGGACAATGCCATGGTTAATAATGCATTGCCCATCCTCGCACTGCTGGCTCTGGGCAGAAGGCAAATTCCTCCCTAATGCTTGCAGTGATTTGCTAATCCTCTGAGGCATAATAATTGCATTAATTTTATTTCATGAATATGTAAACATGTGATTAGATGTCATGGGAGGACAGCATTCTGTGAAATGGCAAAATAGACAGAATAAATCTTAAACAAAGCCAGACTTTCCTGCTCAAAAGCATGCAGAAGGCAGACTATTTTTATGATTCTTTTCAGAGCACTTGTCATGAAACACTCCTTGGTTTCTGCACAGCCCTGCAGGTGTCATTGCTTTTTTGACTTACTGCTTTCTCTTTTGTCTCTCTTGCTGGGAGATGTAATAGAAATATAACATTTTGTTATTGCTTGTAGAGCAGTGGCGGGCCCAGGGAATTGCTCCAGGATCTGTGCAGGTTTTCATTCTTGGATTATCAATTTGAAGGGAGTGTAGGTTGGTGATCAAAAGTTGTTACCATCTGCTTGCTGTTTGGGAGACTGCATAATGAGCTGCTGAATCTCCTGGTTTTCCACTGATGTCAGACTGGATGGCAGAAAAGTATCTTTGTAGGCATCTAATTAACCCCTCTAATAGCTCTTTCTGAGGAGAATTAACTCTTTTCAGTGCCACAGCCAGGCCTGAGGTGTCTTCTTGACCTTTCTGCTCTTTTCCAGACTACCAGCAAGGTTCTGTGCTGCCTTCCAGGATCTCCTCTGATCTGGCTCAGGAAAGTGTGGGCACAGGCTTGGCTTTGCACAGCCCATGGATTTCAGACACAGAGAGTTCAATATGGGCTTCAATATGTGCATTTCTGCTGGGTTGGGGACATATTGCTCAGCACTTGCAGAGCTCAGCTCAAACTGCAGCACAAACCCCAATTCTGGGCCTGGAGGAACTCATTACCAGGTCGGTGCTGCAGGGAGAAGTGAGTAATTGCAGGATGACTCTTGGAAAGCAAATTCTTCAGAGAGCTGAGGGAAGACTTGGAGGCCTTTAAGCTTTCCAGATCAGGATTTGCTTGAGGGAATCCAAGGGCTTGAGAAATGCACTGCAGGGAATGGTGTGGGTGATGTTCTTCTGCCCCTGAGAAGCTGCTGGTGGCCACAGCCGAGTACCTGAGGCTGCTGCTTGTTTAGCTCAGCTGCTCTAGTTGCAAAATTCTTTGGTCCTTTTCCTGCTTGTGGCTGAATTCTAACTCACATCCTGCAAGGGGCAGAGCCAGAGGGATTTGCTGTGTCACAGGTGTGTGACAATGCCCTGTGGAGCTGGGGGCACATTTGGGAAGGAATTGCTTGTGTCAGGCCCAGGGATGGCTGTGATTTCAGAGCTGGACAGACTTTGGTGTCACTCCAGGGTGCCTGGGTGTCATTCATGCAGGATTCATTTACCACACTGCAGCAAGGGCAGGTTTCTTGTGGAGTTCTTCATGAAAGCTTTGTAAAGAATTCCTTTATGAACACTTTACAAAGCTTTCATGGAGAACTCCACACAACATAGAGCTCCTTTATGGTTTTAAGAACACCAGTCTTAACTTGTAGAATGCCTTTCCCAGAGTGACTGCTTGGTGAAGCTCTGTTCATCACCTGGTTCAGACCCTTTCAGGGAATATTCTGTTGTAGGAGAAATTTGGCCTTTCTGTGTCCTGCCTGGTGTCTCAGGGGCTTCTCCATGCATTGCCAAATGTTCTTTTTCATCAGCTGAAGGAAAGCTTGTAGAATCCCAAAATGGTTTGGGTTGGAAAGGCCCTTAAACATCATCTGCCCCATGGGCAGGGACACCTTCCACTATCCCAGGCTGTTCCAAGCCCCTGCCTTGGAATTCCAGGGATGGAGCAGCCACAGCTTCTCTGGGCACCTCTGCCAGGGCCTCCCCACCTTCACAGGGAACAATTTCAACTTAAATTTCCCCTCTTTCAGTCTGAAACTGTTACTCCTTGTCCTATCACTACAATTTCTGCTCTCCAGCTCCAAGATACTGGCAGGCTACAGATTCTTTCCTGCACTGCTGCAGATATTGATGCTTTTCCTCCACATCTGAGCAGAATTTTGCCCCTTCCCACCCACACCATGCTTGCTGATGGTATTTTGATGAGGTTTTTCCTTTAGGGACAGCAAGGGCATAAAGCAAGGAGACAAACCCAGCCTCCTGTGCTTTCAAATGCTGCGTGCAGAGGTTTTCACCTCAGAGCAAAGGGGCTGCTGCTTAGGTGGGCTTGTTTGTGTTCTGTCCCTCATTTAATCTGTCTCACCCACTGAAGGCCACTCTGCAGGGGAACGTGAGGCCCTGAATGCACTCTGGGCAATTAGGTCTCTAAAGCGTTATTTATTACAATTATTTTTATTTCAAAGTGGGTCAGGGCCGTTTTGGCATTTCAGGCGTGGATTCCCGGTTCAATTGCAGGCCTCGGTCGCCATGGCAACTGCAGAAAGCGTTCGTCATGGCTGGGCTTGGGCTGGATTCAAACTGCAGGGAAGGAGCAGGAGAGCCCTGAGGGGCTCGGGGCAGGGGCAGCCCTGTGCCCATCCTCGGCCAATGGATTCATCATTTTATCTGTTTGTGGAGTCCTTCATGTGAGAAATATTCAGCTTTTCCCAGAAAATAGGAGGGGAATTCAAACTCCAGGGAAGGAGGAGGAAGGCAGGGAGAGCCCTGAGGGGCTCGGGGCAGGGGCAGCCCTGTGCTCTCCGTGCCCATCCTCACTGACATCAGCCAATGGATTCATCATTTTATCTGTTTGTGGAGTCCTTCATGTGAGAAATATTCAGCTTTTCCCAGTCATCAGAAAATAGGAGGGGAATTCAAACTGCAGGGAAGGAGCAGGAGCAGGAGAGCCCTGAGGGGCTCGGGGCAGGGGCAGCCCTGTGCCCATCCTCGCTGGCATCACCTAACACACTCCTCATTTTATCTGTCTGTGCAGTCCTTCATGTGAGAAATATTCAGCTTTTTATCAGAATATCCTGAATTATCAGGAAATTCAGCCCTCCTGGTCTTGATATTTGTGCCACTGACTGCAGGGAGAGCCAAAGAAGGAGCCCTTGGTGTTATTTCCCCCCTCCTATTTCTGTAAAGGTGAGAATCTTCATGCCCCTAACACGATAGATGGAGATGGACTTAATTTTTTAAACTAAAAAACAAGCTTGAAACCAGTCCTTCATGTGAGAAATATTCAGCTTTTCCCAGTTATCAGAAAATAGGAGGGGAATTCAGCCCTCCTGTGCCACTGACTGCAGGGAGAGCCAAAGAAGGAACCCTTGGTGTTATTTCCCCCCCCCTATTTCTGTAAAGGTGAGAATCCACAAACCCCTAACACGATAGATGGGGATGTGTTTAATTTTTTAAACTAAAAAATGAGCTTGGAAGACAGAATCTGCCCAAGGTTGTACTTGGCAAAGCTGGCACCAAAAACTTTGGCTATGGCAGTGTGTGAGCTTGGCAAAAATAAAATTTCCAGCTCTAAGCAGTGATCTGAATGCATCTAAATGATCTAAAATATCTGAGCTGCTGCTGCTCCTGTGCAGCTGCAGTGCTGGGCTGTGACTAAAAACCCACCTTGAGGAGCTCTGTAAGACCAAAAAAGACTAAAATAGCACGAAACTTTTCAGCATTTTTTTGAGTTTCACCTGCACGCTGTGGCAGCTGTACCCTGGGTTTGAGCTGCTCATTCTGAGCTTTCATTGAACTGCAGCAAAATCTCCCAAGTGCAACCTGAAAGCAAACAGAGGCTGGACTGAGTTTGGCTTTTTTTGGTCTTTACAGAGCTGCTCTAAACTCAAACTCAAAGTGAAACTGAACTCGCACGAAGCGAAAGTGAGACAGGGTTGTGTGTGGTAAACTCAGGTTTTGTAGAGCTGTAGAGGAAAAAATAGATGTGTTCAGAGAGGTTTAGCCAGTGATGTGCTGGTCAGGGACAGTGGCTTCAAATTCTTGCCTTGTGTTTTTGGGGACCTCTCACACAACCAGTGTTGCCTCAATAATGAGCAGGACCAACACAGGCTCAGAATTCAGAGATTTTAACTAGAAAGTCTGCTTTTTCTGCAGTCTGTAAAAATGACAATCCAGAACCAATTCCATCCCTGGGACTGCTGCTGATGAACTTGGTGTCACCCATCTAGCTCTGCTGGGCTGCTAAAATTGAGTTTAGCAGGAGCACAGACCAGGTGAAACACCCATTTTGACTGAATCAGCAGAAAAACTGTGAAGGAAACTGATGCTTTTTAATACTTCAGTAAACTAAAAAATCCCTGATAATTTTACTTCATGTTATACCTGAAGTGGTGCAGGCAGAGCTGCTGGGAGAATGGTCCAGATCATTTTTTGATTTGTGTTTTGCCTCAGTTATTATTTGGGGGGGATTAGATCTTGAATATTGCTGCAGTTATTGCTGCACTGGTTAATCATTCAATATTCCTGTGCCTTGTCCATGGAAAGGGAGAGCACAGGACAAGATGATGTGACAATATTTCCCTTGGGGATGTTCCATTGCTCCTGGTGAAGAGCCCCAAGCCAAGGGGATTGCTCTGCCCTGGAGCTGCCTTGGGGTTTGGCTGATATTTGAACAGGTTTTTATTGCTCTATATTTCTCACCCTACTGAGTAGAAATAGGTAACAGAGCAGGGTTTGGCTGAATCCACCTTCCTGCCTACAGAACATTTTGCACACCCATGTTTCATTTCAAGCCTGAAATGAGATTCCACACTTTGTAGGGGTGAAAACATCATCTCAGGGGCTCCTGGGAAGCTCCACGCTGCTGTTCCTGCCCCGTGCCAGCTCCCAGGAAATCTGATTCTGGCCCTGTTTGCATAAGCAGCTTGGCTGTGTGCTCCCTGCAGGCTGCTCAGGGAAAATGTCATCACTTGTGCATTGACACAAGCAGTGAGCAAATAAAGGAGAATTTACAAGACCAGTTCATCCAAAACCAAACCAAGCCAAACCTGGGGAGTGTGTTACACTGGCTGCTCGTATCTGACTAATGCTTGTAAAATGGTTTTGGCATCTTCAGAGGTAAGGAGAGATGGATATGGTTTTTATCTGGGAATTAATGAAACCTCAGGCATGTGTTCAGCTCCTCCAGGTTTTCAGGGAGGAAATGATCCTTTTGGAGCACATTGCTGTGCATTATTGTGATTGCTGTGTGCAATTTAGCTTTAATCATAGCCTTTAAGAATCTGAGTGTAACAACTTCTTTAATTCAGTCCCTTGCAGCTGTAATTCCTCCATCCTTTCCCTGCTGCCTGTGCTGTCTGGTGTTTGGTTTTGCTCATGAGAAAACAGGCTCCTGAAGAAGTCAGCACAGCTCCAGTCCCTGCACCAGGCTCCTCTGTGTCCTGCTGGCTGGGGCAGCACAGCTGGAAAAGCCTCGAGAATGTCTGGGCTGGTCAGAAATAGATTTGACTCCTGAAGGAAATGAGTGACGGAGGGAAAAATGGGGGTAGTGTGTGGGATTCTGAAGAGTCTGGCAGGAAGGAGAGGCATCAAAAGAGAAGGAGCAGTGAGGAAATCTGAGTTTTCCTGTTCTGTGTTAGTTTGTGCATTGCTGGCTTGCTGATCTATGTACTGGGGCATTTGCTGAGGAAAGAGAATGAGAAGTTCCATTCCCCTCATAATTTCTGTAAAACTCTGAAAGGCCTTGCTTTTCCCATTGTGAAAAAGAAACTTTAATTTTTAATTTTTTTGTAATCACAAAGGATTTTGGGTCACAGCAAACCGTTTCCATGCCCAGCTCTAAGTGGTGTGGGAAAGGATGGTTCTGTACAGGAAATGCTGCATTGAATGTCATCACGACTCCCCTCCCAGAGCCCAGGGGTTTCTGATGCTCTTTGATGGGGTGTTTTGTGAAAGGTGTGACCCCATTTTCGTGCATCCTGTTGAGAAGAGCTGCACTAACAAAGGAGGGCAGAGCGAGGCTGTATTGAGCACACGCTGACACCTCTCTCATTCTCCAGTGCACATTTTATTTTGCTAAGCTCAGATCATCTGAAACTCCAGGAACCGACGAGTTCCTTCTGGTGGGCATTGCTGTGTGGTCTGAGGGCTGGGAGGGCGGTTGGAGAAAGGCACTGCCAGCAGTTCCTCTGCTAAAAGAGAAGTGCCTAAATCCACGGGAGGCACGGGGTGTGCTGCTCTGACAGCTCAGGAAGCTGCTCTGTGCTGTGGCTGAAGCTCGGGCTGTTTCAGCTGGGGGATGCTCTAACCCTGCTCTGTGCCCTCCCCGCAGTACCGCCAGTAACTCCAACCGCAGCACGCCCGCCTGCTCCCCGATCCTGCGCAAACGCTCGCGCTCGCCCACGCCGCAGGACGCCCAGGGGGACGCCATGGTGGAGAAGGGCTCCGACCACTCCTCGGACAAGTCGCCGTCCACGCCGGAGCAGGGTGTCCAGAGGAGCTGCTCCTCCCAGTCAGGCCGCAGCGGGGCCAAGAACTCCAAGGTGAGGTTGAGCATGGGGATGCGGGGCCGTGGGGACGCGGGAACGCGGTGCCAGGCTCGTGCCATGCTGGCTTTGTCCTCTGCCGCCTTCTTCTCTGGCTGGTTCCCTCCCTCTTCCCACCCAGTGGGGTTTCTGAGGGTTCTCCTTACTCTGAGTCCTTCACCTGGGTCAGGCTCAGCACAGCTCTGAGGCTACAGCTTTCTCTAGGTCCTGTTTTCTCTAGGTCCTGTTTTCTCTAGGTCGTTTTTCTTGAGGAAAGGTCCTTTCTCTAGATCCTTCCTCTCAAGGAAAAGTCCTTTCTCTAGGTCCTTTCTCTTGAGGAAAGGTCCTTTCTCTCTAGGTCCTTTCTCTCTAGGTCCTGTTTTCTCTAGGTCCTTTCTCTTGAGGAAAGGTCCTTTCTCTAGGTCCTTTCTCTCTAAGTGCTGTTTTCTCTTGGTCCTTTCTCTAGGTCCTTTCTTTCAAGGAAAGGTCCTTTCACTCAAGGTCCTGTTTCCTCTAGGTTCTTTCTCTAGGTCCTGTTTTGTCTAGGTCCTTTCTCTAGGTCCTTTTCTCTCTAGGTCCTGTTTTCTCTAGGTCCTTTCTCTCCAGGAAAGGTCCTTTCTCTAGGTCTTTTCTCTCAAGGTCCTGTTTTCTCTAGGTCCTGTTTCCTCTAGGTCCTTTCTCTCGAGGTCCTGTTCCTTGGGAGGCTCTGTGGGAAAACTCCTCCACGAGGGCTTTTCAGCACACCTTGAAAATCAGCTGTGCAATGCTTTTTATCACCTGGATCATAAAATTAATAAGGTTTCCCAATCCTATCCCAGCCCTCTGAGATCAGTTCAAATTGCACAGAATCACTTTTCCCACCCTCTGCCCATCCCTCCCATGGCTGCAGTGTTGTGACTGGCTTGCCCAGGGTCGCTGATATTTTCCCCAGGAAGGTTTTGTGTCTTTGGACCATATTAGAAACAGCCTTGTCTTTGCTGTGCAGGGGTAAAGGATTTCAGGTTTGGCTCTAGGTTTTTGTGTGAGCAGTGGGACCTGGGAAAACACACACGAGAGCCTGGGGTACCAAATAAAGCTTTGATTATAACCCTGAGATCAGTGATGTGTCAGCTGTCAGGAGCACTTGTGTTTGCCCAGAGTTTTGAAGGGAGATGTTTCAGCCTGAATAATTTCACAGGCAGAACTCTGATGGCTTGTGTAAAATGAATTGTTAGATCTTTGCCTGATTTATTGCTGGATTGTGTCACAGACAAAAAATCTCCATCCCCTCCCCTTCGTGACCACTCAGCAGAGGGAACAGCACTCAGTGCCCCACATTCTGATCTCTCACCACTCTGGGGCACTCTGTGAGTTCAAAAGAGGGGGGAAAAGGGTTTTTCAAGCTGAATCATTGGCGTTCTGAGGTTGCCCTTGAGGTCAGCCTGGCTTCCTGTGCACACAGTGACCTACAAACCCCGTCCCAGTGCTGGTGACACCCTCAGCACGGGGTTGCCAGCTCTGAGTTCCCAAAGGAAGGCGTGGATGGGAGGCAGGAGGGTGCAGGGCACGCTGGAGCCACACTGGGGGTGCTCACAGGGAAATGGGCTCCTTGGGAAGGGGAGCTGTCACTGTAGGACACGAAAAAACACAAGCGCACACCGCTGCTCTCAAGGTGAGGGAAAAAAGGAGTTTATTTTCTAACTCTGACATTTATAGTTTTCTAAGAGTGACAGTGGATTGGAGGGTGACAGTGCCACCTCTCCAATGACACTGGACAAGCCAACAGTCCATCAACTTTCTCTTCTTCTATAAAAGAATACAAAGCAATCAGTTATTTACAGAAAGTGTGTGAGAAAGTTCGCTACAAGAATGTCAACATTAAAAAGCTTAGAAAATCTTAAAAAACCAAAGTGACAGGGAACCACAGAGAGGAGTTGTGTCACCCTGGCCCTCAAAATCAACGTCATGGGAGTGAGAATTTTACCAACCCAGTGACTGCTAAAGCTGAACTTTAATTCCTGGTGCTTTCCACGAGGAAGAGGGGGTGCAGTGCTCTCTGTTGGGTTGTGTGGGTTTTCCTTCTCTTGATCTGCCAGGTAATTTTTTCTTCTTTCCCTAATTTCTCTCTTTTCATTCCTGCATGCTTTCTCTCCGATTAAGTCACACAAGCGCCTCTCCAAAGTAAGCCTTCTTTTTTCTCTCCTGTCCTCCACTGTAGAGCTGTCTCATCACTCAGGAACCCTCCCTGTGGTGCTGAGTGCTGACCCCAGTCGGGCATTCTCCTGCTGTGCCTGGGAGAATGTCAGCAGGAGCTCAGCCCCGTGCCTGTAGCTGGAAGCTGGGTTCACTGGCATCACTGGCATCTCTGTGTTTGCCCACACAGACTGAGAGCTGGCCTGTCCATCACACCCCTGCAGCTGCTCCCAAACCATTTCAGCCTTTCAGTTCTGCTCTCCCCTCTCCCTCGAAGTGAGCTGCTGTCTTTGCCAGGGAGAAATCCTCTGGAGCTGAACAGAGCCACGATCCCCTCTCTTTCCTTCTTCCCCCATGATTTCAGGAACAAGAGTTGTTCCATGATTTCAGGAACAAGAGTTGTTCTCCATGACCCCTTCCCTGCTTTCCATGATAAATTGCATTTTTGTGGCCAGTGATCTCAGCTTACTGCCCTTGCAAGCTCTGCTGTGTGATGTAAATATTAAAGATCAGTGATTTCAAGTGAACCCAGCTTGAACCTGGTAGAGCAGACCTGTCCCAAATGAATTGTGAGAATTCATGGGCTCGCTCTGAGAGGTGAGAAGTGGGAGATCCCTCTGTGGGTGCTTGAATTGGAGATAAGATCGTTTGGGATTTGATCTCACACCTCTGTGCTGCCCTCAGAAGAGTGGAAAAATCAGAAGCACAGGTGGGGTGTTGTTGGAGAAAGTGCCAGGCTGTTGGCATTTCCACTTTATGGCAGCAGAATGGCTTGGATGGCTTCACAAAAATCCACAGAATGGCTTCACAAAAACCCACAGAATCCTTGTCTTGGCCTTTCCCCAGTGGATGCCTCAGGTTTCCTTCTAGGCAAGTTCTGAGAGAGCAGTGCTGGCTCACTGTCATCCCTTGGTCATGGTCCTTGTGACCAGCCTGACCTTGCATGAATTGCTGCTGTCTGCTGGGAGCTTCTGGATGTGTTTTATTTTAGACAGAGCGTCTTGTGCTTGGTCTCTGTAGCTGGGATAAGTGCAGGGGAGCACTGGGGGGCTGAAGTCTCAAGGTGAGGTGTGAAAGGTGTGGAGTAGCAGAGTCCTGGCAGGGTTGCTGGTGAGTGTGGGCAGGACAGGCTGTGCTGAGCTGCAGGTGCAGGGGTTTGAGGACAGGGCTTGGTGGGAAGAAGCCTGGAACAGAGGGGTGTTTATAAAATGTGTGTGCTCTGAGGTGCCAGCAGCCAGCCCCTGCTTCTCTCAGAGGGAAAAACCCAACCAGTGTGAGGCAGCTGGGGAAACTGAGGGAAGTGGAGCCCAGATGAGTTCAGAGGGACCCCCAGCAATCTGTCATAGCCTCCTGCCCTGCTCACACAGAATATTCTAAGTTGGAACCACGAGCATCATCGAGTGTGCAGCCTGTTCTGTGCTTCCTGTGGCACAAATGAAGAATTTTCAGGCATTAACCCCCTGCTTCTCCCCATACAGAATTTTCAGGCATTAGACCCCTGCTTCTCCCCATACAGAATTTTCAGGCATTAGACCCCTGCTTCTCCCCACACAGAATTTTCAGGCAATTTTAGACCCCTGCTCCCCCCCATGCAGACAATTCTGTTTTCTGCTCGCACAGGGAGAGGTTAGGGACAAAAAAAAGAGAGGACAAAGATTTTAAACTCTCCTTTCTCAGCCTCTTCTCCTCTCCCCACCCATCTCCTGCAGGAAGAATGGTTTGCTTTCCCAACCTGTCTGCCTAATGAGGTGGAACAGCTTGAGCCCATGAGTTTGCTGCTGTGTTGGTGCAATTGCTGCTTGAGCTCCCTGCCCTCTTTTGTGTGTGCTGTTCTGTCGCGCTGCAGCGCTGCCGTCAGAGGGAGTGCTCCACCAGGAGATTTAAATGATGGAATTGTCAGAGGAGATGCTCCAGCAGGGGTTTTAAATGCTGGAATTGTCATAGGCAGTGCTCACCAGGAGTTTTGAGCACTGGAATTGTCACAGGGAGCGCTCCAGCAGGAGATTTAAACACTGGAATTGTCACAGGGAGTGCTCCAGTAGGAGTTTTTAAGCCCTGCAGTGCTCCAGTAGGAGTTTTAAACACTGGAGTGCTCCATCAGGGATTTTTAAACACTGGAATTGGCAGAGGAGATGCTCCTGCAAGAGTTTTAAACACTGGAATTGTCACAGGGAGTGCTCCAGCAGGAGTTTTAAATGCTGGAATTTGCAGAGGAGATGCTCCATCAGGGGTTTTAAACACTGGAATTGTCACAGGGAGTGCTCTCCCAGGAGATTTAAGTACTGGAATTGTCACAGGAAATGCTCCAGCAGGAGTTTTTGAGCACTGGAATTGGTAGAGGCAGTGCTCCACCAGGGGTTTTAAACGCTGGAATTGTCACAGGGAGTGCTCCAGCAGATTTAAACTCTGGAATTGTCAGAAGAGATGCTCCATCAGGGGTTTTAAACACTGGAATTTTCACAGGGAGTGCTCCAGCAGGAGTTTTTGAGCACTGGAATTGTTAGAGGGAGAAATCCAGCAAGAGTTTTAAACACTGGAATTGTCCCAGGGAGTGCTCCATCAGGGGTTTTGAGCACTGGAATTGTCAGAGGAGTTTTGAGCACTGGAATTGTCCCAGGGAGTGCTCCAGCAGGAGTTTTGAGCACTGGAATTGTCAGAGGAGTTTTTAAGCACTGGGATTGTCAGAGGGAATGCTCTGCAGGAGTTTTTAAGCCCTGGAGTGCTCTGCAGGAGTTTTTAAGCCCTGGGATGCTCTGCTGGAGTGCCAGTGATGCTGAGAGGCAGAAGCTGTGTTTGGGGTGATCAGTTTGGTGTGTGCCCTGTGTGCCCTGCAGAGCTGTATCCTTCCCTAGCACTGCATGCAGGTGTCAGGGCACTAAATCGGGACTATTTCAAGGCAGTAATTAAAGGCTTAGAGAAAATATTCCATTTTTCACATTCCTCCCAAGCTGTTCCTGGTTACAGCCCCCCTGTAACCACGAGCTCTGCTCTGTGCTCCTGTAGCATCATCTCTGCAAACCTGTCCCATCTTCTCCCTGTCTGTGTGCAGCCCCCTCCTCCTGTTACTTATTTATTTTCTCTTTTCAGTTCTAATGCTTATGGTTTCTTTTTCCAGTATGACAGACTTAACCTGCTCAAAGTAAGAATGTTTTTCCTTTTTCTTTCTTTTTTTCTCCCCCTCTCCATTTTACTGTCTGTTGATTTTCACAGTTTGCATCTCCCTCTCAGTGAATTAAAAAAATAAAAGATAAATTAGAAGAGAGATTTAAGGGCTGAGGTTGTTTGGATTTTGGACAAGTCTGTTGGACTTGGTGGAGACAAAAGCTGAGGTTTGAGTGTTGGTGTAATTAAGGATGTTGGTAAAATTATGGACATCATTATAATGGAGCATCAGTGTAATAATCATCCATAATCCATAACTGTGGATCTCATTTTTTTTTGTGGAAGAGCTTAAAGAAGAACCTGCTGAGCTCCTTTATAGAGAACCTTTGATTCAGGGAAACTCAAATTTGAGGAGGGAAAAAAAAAATCAGTTCCTGCAATGAATGCAGCAGAGGGGACCAAAATGCTGTTGGGCTGTGCTGACACCACAGCATGGGCACCCTGATTGAGCAGGCAGAGTGGCAGCAGTGCCTCTGCTCTGTGTGTGCCAATTACAGTTTGATTATGAGGTGTTTTTTTTCCCCAGGAATTTCTGAGTTACGCCTTTTGCTCGTTAAGGCAGACAGATGGCAAAACAAATCTGCAGGAAAATCAAGCCCATCTCAGGGCCTGTGCTCCTGAGGACAAGGTGCTGTGTGCATGGCTCAGATTAATTACCCTGCTGCTTTTTTTAGTCCAGACTGGGTTGCATAAGGCTTTTTTTCCACGTCCTACTTGCAGAGAGGGATGACTTCAACCCAGTCCTTTATGAATGGAGCAGGTATGGCCAAGTATGGAGAAGAGTGGGAAGCAGGAGGAAATTCTTCTGCTTGGAATGGGATATGAGCCATGCTCTGTGTTCAGCCCCTCAGCTCATCTCCTTTCCCCAGGATTTGGGGGGGGAAAAAGGGGCTATTCCTCTTTTTAATGTCAGATTTTTGTGTTTTAGCCTGTGTGCTGTGTTACTGTGGGGCTTTTCCTGAGAGAGCTCTGCAGTGGATGCTTCAGAAATGGGATGCAATGGGGTTTTGTGGCTGGAGGGGCACACAGGGAGCTTGGAGCAGGAAAATCCAGGGTGGGAGCAGAGCAGCCCCTGTCCCTTCACAGAAATTGGGATGCAGTGAGGTTTTGTGGCTGGAGGGGCACACAGGGAGCTTGGAGCAGGCAGATCCATGGTGGGAGCAGAGCAGCCCCTGTCCCTTCACACAGACCTGTTCCACTCTGCCCTCATCACCACTTCTCCTCGTTCCCTGTGGCAGAACACCCTGTGTGTCCTTGGTGGGCAGGCAGTGCCTGTGCCCCTGTGAATGAATATTCCAGGGAATTCCCAGTGAGGTTCCTGCAGCCTCTGTGGCCAGGCACAGCTCAGAATGTTTCCCTTCCTATTCCAGCCTGGAAAATTCCCCAAGGTCAGCAGCAAGATGGCTCCAGAGGAGGGAAGGCAGTGAAATGTTGCTTCTGTCCTTGTGTGTTGTCCACTGAAGGGTTTGGGAGAGGGGACAGCACAGCTGGAGCTGCCCACCCTCATGGGGAAGGCTCTGGTGCCCCCAGGATTCACTGCCATGAGGGAAATCCCCCTAAAAAAGGGGATTCCTGTGTCCTGAAGGAGCTCAGTGTCCTGCTCTTGGAAAGCCAGCCTGGCTGCAGTGGGAAGCTCATTCCTTCCTCTCCCTGTGCAGATAAATCTGACCTGAAAATTGCCAAGTGTGACTTTCCAAGCTGAGCCAGCTCTTCTGTGTGCTCCAGTGTGACGTGTGGCCTGTCCTCTCCAACCATCCAACCATGATAAGGATGAGGGGAAAAAAAATAAAAAATCACATGTGCAGATGATGCAAAACACTGTGGCTGAAATGCTGAAAAAAAAAAATCCCATCTTTTTTTTTCCTTGCCTAGCTTCTCCAGCGATTTTCTACAGCAATTTTCCCAGCTCTGTGTGTGTGTGTGTCTCCCTTTTAAAATTCAAAATACCCTTGGGACATTTGCCTTTTATGGGCAAAGCTGTGTCCCTGCCCTTAGCAATGCTTTGAGGGCTCAATGTGAGTTTTACCTACAGGAAGAATGAATCCCCTGAAGAGGTGGCTGGCAGTGATGGTGTGATGATGATGGTGATGATGTGATGGTGATGATAATAATGATGATAATGATGATGAGGATGATAATGATGATGGTTATGATGATGTGATGATGATAATGAAGGTAAGGATGATAATGATGATGGTGATGATGATGTGATGATTGTGATGATGATAATAATGATGGTGATGATGTGATGGTGATGATGATGTGATGATGATAATGATGATAAGGATGATAATGATGGTGATGAACATAATGATGATAAGGATGATAATGATGATGGTGATGATGATGTGATGATGATAATGATGATAAGGATGATAATGATGATGGTGATGATAATGATGGTGATGATGATGTGATGATGATGAGCTCCTCCGTTGCTGGCTGGCACTGCTGGTTGCAGACAAGGTGACAGCATGTCTGTGTGTGTGTGTGTGCATGTGGACATGCACACCTTGGCCTGAACTGTCTCCTGTTCCAGACTCCTGCTGCTGGACTTGTCCCTTGCTCCTGTAACTGGGGATAACTGTGTCACACCACACTGTGAAACCCATTGAAATCTTCTGTTTAATCCCACTTTCACTCCACTAATGATCCAAACCAGATTGGACCTGGGCCAGCCACAATTCCTGCCCTCCTGCAGCCATCCACAGCAGGATGGGGACCAGCAGAATGTGGGGTCTGGGCTGTGAGGTGGAGAGGCAGAGTTAGCATCCTGCTGGGTGTGAGCAGCATTGCAGGAAGAGACCCCGAGACAGAGAGGGACTGAGGCAGTGAATAAAAGAATAAAAAGATTTTATTTTAAGAATGAAATACAAACCAAGGTGGGCCAAACTGGTGGAGAAGTACCCTCTGAAGTAGCCATAGGCAAATGCAGCAGCCACCCATGGCCAGCCACAATTCCTGCCCTCCTGCAGCCATCCACAGCAGGATGGGGACCAGCAGAACGTGGGATCTGGGCTGTGAGGTGGAGAGGCTGAGTTAGGATCCTGCTGGGTGTGAGCAGCATTGCAGGAGGAGACCCCAGAGGCAGAGAGGGAAAGAGGCAGCAAAGAAAAGAATAAGATTTTATTTTAAGGATAAAGTGCAAAGCAAGATGGGCCCAAGTGGTGGGGGAGTGACAGATGAGGACTGTGAGCAGATGCCTCAGTCTGAGCTGGCTGCTGCCAGGCCCTGGCTCTGTCACCAGGCTGGAGGTGACTTTGGCTCTTACTGCTTCTGCCTGTAGCTGCTGAGCTCTGTTCCCTGCTGCATGATGCTTTGCTGTGCTCTGCTTCTGTGGGTCTCTTGTGTTTTCATGTCCTCTCTGTCTTATCTTTCTGTTCTCTTGTTTTTCCTCCATATATTTTCAGCATGAGAGACAGTACATCCGGAGAGTAAGCACTGGCTGCGTGTTTTTGTGGTTTTCCCCACCCCACCCCGTTATTTTCCTTTGTAAACAAAACAAAACAAACCCATTTTCTAGTTAGCAGAGACGTTCTGGCCAGATAAAAGCAGCAGTGTGAAAATATGGATGAGGCACAGGCTGCAGGAAGCCAGTCAGTCCTACTTGGCAGTGTTATTTCCATTAAAAATTTGCTAATGCATCTCCTTGATAGAGTTTTCCCTTCTTTGGCAGCTCCTTCCAGGCAGGATTTTTCTGCCATTTGCACCATTCTGGTTCCTCCATTCCTCTCCCCTCTGAGAGCAGCTCTAGAAATGAATCAGTGAAATCTCCCTCTTATGAAACCTCACATTTCCTTTGCCCACTTCCCCCCACTCTCAACTGCTCTGTGTGCCAGGCACTGTGCAAACCCAACCCCAAAAATAATCCCTAAAAGAGCACATGGGCCTCAAAGATCTGCAGGGCATCACCAGTTTCCTTCATTTTTTTTTGCTGCTTTTAACTGGTCTTTTTGTCTCTGGAACACTGCATTCCTCTTTGCCAGTTGGAACCTTCCCTTTTCCCTCTCCTGGATTCCTTTTTCTCTATTTTTTTGGTGTTTTTTTCCTTAAATGCCACCAACTTCTCCTGCTTTGTGTGTTCTGTGGATCCCAGCAGTGCTTTTTTTTGGGATTTCCATCCCTGCCCCGTGGAGAAATGGGAGGAAAGGGGTGAAATGAGCTCATGGGTTGGTCTGGCAGAGCTGCCCCTCTCTCTGGTTGTGCTTTCTCTGCTTGGCTTTGCAGAGGGCAAATCCAAATTGTTGCAGGTGCTCTGTGAGATTGAGAAGAGAACATTTATTGTTTGGGAATAAATGCACTCAGAGTTTTGGGGTTTGCTTTGTGTTCTCGTCCTCGTGGTGGAAGAGCAGAAGATCAGGGGAAAGGAAAATTCCCTGAGGTGCTTCTCATGGTTGTAGTGAGGAATTGTGTACATGGAGACTTTGGTTTGGAGATATTGTGGTTTTTAGGGGTGAAAAAATCTGTTGGTCATTTGTGGTTTAACCAATTGGTAGTGTCTGCTTTGGGTTGTGTGTCTGCATGGTGAATTATTGTTAATTCATTTTATTTTTAAAACAATTCATAAAATAGACCTCAGGCCTTTAAAGCTAAGCTTCCTTTGTGGTTTTGTTTGCTGAAACAGAGATGTGCCTTACCCTGCACCCCTGAGGGGCTCTGAGAAGTGGAAATTTGTGTTTTGCTTCCCTGAGGACCCCAAGGAGGAGCTGCTCTGTCTGGGGGGTGTCAGTAACTCCACACCTGGGAGAAGCCACTTGTCACCCAGCAGATGCCACTAAAATGAGAGCCAAACTGGAGATATTTTGCTGCCAGGGATAAAATTCCTCTCCTTCTCTCCTTATTTTCTCTGGGTTTTGGGCCAAGGGCCCCATTTCTGTCACTGAGCCTGACATTCTGAGCCTGGCAGGTCTGCCATGGTTTTTGTGCCTCACATGAGCTGTGAACCCTTCTACTCCCTGTTCCCAAATCAGGGTTTGTGTCTCAATATCCTGCAGCATTTCTGCTGCTCCACACCAAGGTTTGCTTCTTAAATTCAGCACCAGGCATCAGGAGAACCCAGAGGATGCTCTGGAAAAGAGGATGAATAAGATGATCTTGAAAAGTTAGAGAAAACTCAGCTGACAGCAGGGAAGAGGTGAGATTTAAATCCACGAGGTTTTCACTTTGGCATTTACATCCCAAGGTCTGCCTTGCTCTGAATTCCTTTATTTTTATCTCTCACATGCCTGAATGTTTTTCTTCTTGCTTTAAGTGAGCAGTGAAAAGACACCAATTGTCTCTTTTAGGTGTTCCTAAATATTAGAATATCAGGAATATTTGCTGTCCCAGCCAGTGTGGGCAGATGAACAGAGCCCACACTTTCCCACCTGAGTTTGGGAGAGCAAAGTCTGCACTGAGGATTGTCTGAATATTTTTCTTCTTTTAACTGAGCAGTGAAAAGACACCAATTGTCTCTTTTAGGTGTTCCTGAATATTAGAATATCAGGAATATTTGCTGTCCCAGCCAGTGTGGGTAGATGAACA
>JAWWLW010000095.1:4012647-4025214 GCA_035041385.1 Myiothlypis coronata | reverse complement strand
TTCTCCAGGCTGAGCACCCCCAGCTCCCCCAGGGGTTCCTCTCAGGGTTTGTGTTCCCAGCCCCTCTGGATGTGCTCGGTGTCCCAAGGTCCTTCCCAGGCTGAGGGGCCAGAGCTGGGCACAGCACTCCAGGTGTGCCCTCCCAGTGCCCAGGGCATCCCCACTGAGCTCAGTGTGGCCAAGGCAACACAAATATTGCTCCTCACACGTGCAGAGCAGCTCAGGTGCCCCTCATCCATCCATCTGAGCCCTGTGGACAGCCCCCATCACCCAGGGGTGTCTGCAGGCTCAACCAGGCTGAGTCCCCTGAGTCTCCTTTTCTCCAGGTTGAGCACCCCCAGCTCCCTCAGTTGTTCCTCACAGGGTTTGTGTTCCCAGCCCCTCCCCAGCCAGTTGTCTTTTTCAGGAATACAGAGTTTATTTCTTTTTCTGCATCTCAGACTATCAGGGGTATTTGCTGTCCCAGGCAGTGTGGGCAGGTCTCAGGAGCCCCCCTGTGTTTGGGAGGGCACCGAGCACTGCAGGGAGAGGGACGGGGGCCCATGTGCAGGGGGTGGGACAGGAGCCCACGTCCCAGGCTCCCCTCAGCCTCCAGCACACTCTGTCCAGCGACTTTCCATGACAGGAAACATCTGCTGGGAGGCAGGGCCGGGTTACTGCCGGGCATTGGCCGCCGGCGTTCCCGGCTCCGTCGCTGCAGCCATGGGGAGGCATTTTGGGATCTTCCCCGCCCGCCCCTTCCACGAGGAGCACAGAGACTGGGGCTGCCTTTGAGAGCAGAGCCTGAGGCGCTGGGGAGGCAGAGTTGCTGCTTTTTCTGCTGCCGGAGAGGGGAAAGCTGAGCTGGAGCTGCTGGAGCCGCGTGGGTCTCAGAGGGGCCGGAGCTGTGTGGGGTCGGGTCTGGCACTCCTGACATTTGGGGGCTTGTGCTGCCCTGCTCACACCTGCCAGGGCTCCTGCAGGGGATGCCCACAGCGAGAAACTGCTGGGGCTGCAGCAGGAGAGCACAGCCACCCCCATGAGCCCCTTTGGGAAAAGTGCTCCGGAGGGGAAATCCTCGCTGGGATCCTCAGGGACTGCCTGGGACGAGCTGGATGTGAGTAGGAGAGCAGGGGAAGGCACCTAAACTGATCTAAGCTCCTCAAAGGCTGCTCCTCTGGGCTTTGGATGAGCTGGGTGTGGGCAGGAGAAGGCACCTAAACCCACCTGGACTCCTGCCAGGCTGCACCTCTGTGCTTTGGATGTGAGCAGGAGAGCAAAGGAAGGCACCTAAACCCACCTGAACTACCTGCCAAGCTGCACTTCTGGGCTTTGGACGAGCTGGATGTGGGTAGGACAGCAGAGGAAGGCACCTAAACCCACCTGGACTCCTCAAACTGCACCTCTCTGTGCTTTGGATTACCTGGATGTGGGCAGGAGGGCAGGGGGAGGCACCTAAACCCACCTGGACTCGTGCCAGGCTGCACCTCTCTGTGCTTTGGACATAAGCAAGGAGCAGAGGGAGCAGGAAGAGCAGAGCTGCAGTGGAGCTGGGGAGCTGAGCAGGGCTGAGGGAAGGAGCTGATGGATTCCCTGCTGGAGTGTGGCTCCCTCTGGGATCTTTTCCTGGACCAAGAGCTGCCCTGGTGGGACCTGGAGGGATTTGGGGACTTCTCTCGAGGAAATGCCAGCCCTGGACCTGATGAGATCCCAGCTGTGAGTGTCTAAACTGAGCTGGCTGTGCCCTGGCAGAGCAGAGCCTCTGCTAGGACAGGTTTGAGCTCCTGCTGAGCCCAAAGCTCAGCCCTGCAGGGATTACAATCCCTTTTCTCCACTCCATCCCCGTCCTCTCTGCTTATTCCTGGAAATCTTGGCCTTGGGCTCTTGCTGGAGCCCATCTCAGACCAAGATCTTTTCCAGATGTTCAGGCTGGGAGTTTGGTAAGTACAATTGATGTTTCTGTCATCAGCTGGCTGACAGGTTTTGCTCAGAGTGAGATCCCTTCCTCTGGGTCCTCTGCTCCTGTTGCAATATTCTGTTTGTAGTTCTGAGCTGCTGTGAGGAGCAGCGAACGCTTTTGGGGGCGAGGGGTTGTCTGTGATTTGACAACCAACATCAAATCTGCTGTGATCTGACAGCTTTTGGCAGAGCTGTGAGGCTAATTCTAAATAAACTCTCTCTTCCTCCCACCCCTGTGGCTCCACCACCATTCTTAAGCAGAAATTTCTTTCTCTAATCTCAGAATTTTGGGGCCCTTCAGTGCTGGAACACTCCCACATTTCTACCCTAGGAGATCAGTGCCTCTGGATTGTTGGGTACAGAGGGAAATTGTTGTACCTCAGGTGGCTCCTTCTGTGCATCTGTGGGAGGAGGAGCATTGCAGATCCTCTGGAGATGTGGATTGAGGGGGTTGTGGCTGTGGGGAGCAGCTGGCACAGGGTGGAGGAGCTGTGGGCTGTCACACCATGAGCCCCTGATGTCCCTCAGCCCTGTGGTCCCTGAGGCCAGCACACAGAGCAGGGGCAGGGCTCAGTGCCTGGCAGGGCCCTTTGGAGTGAGGTGTTCTCACTGTCCAGCACGTGGCTGTGCTTGGTGGGGACAGGGGTGGGCGTGGGCAATCCTGAGCTCTCAGTGACAGGGCTTGCTCCGGCTCCTCTGGCAGGGCCGAACCCTCATTTTCTGGGGCAAACCCTCATTTTCTGGGGCAAACCCTCATTTTCTGGGGCAAATTCTCATTTTCTTGGGTGAATGCCCCATTTTCTGGGGCAAATTCTCATTTTCTGGGGCAAACCCCCATTTTCTGGGGCAAGCCCCTCATTTTCTGGGGCAAACCCTCATTTTCTTGGGTGAATCCCCCATTTTCTGGGGCAAATCCCCATTTTCTAGGGCAAACCCTCATTTTCTTGGGTGAATCCCCCATTTTCTGGGGTAAATTCTCATTTTCTGGGGCAAATTCTCATTTTCCTGGGCAAACCCCCCATTTTCTTGGGTGAATGCCCCATTTTCTGGGGCAAATCCTCATTTTCTGGGGCGAACCCTCATTTTCTGGGGCAAGTCCTCATTTTCTGGGGCAAACCCCTCATTTTCTGGGGCAAGTCCTCATTTTCTGGGGCAAACCCCCCCATTTTCTTGGGTGAATCCCCCATTTTCTGGGGCAAATCCTCAATTTCTGGGGCAAATCCTCATTTTCTAGGGCGAATCCTCCATTTTCTGGACTGAATCCCCCATTTTCCATGCTGAATCAGCCACTATCTGGGGTAAATCACCTGTTTTCTGAAGTAAATCCCCCATTTTTGGGGGTGTATCACCTGTTTTATGGGGTAAATCTATTTTCTGTGCTGAATCCCTGTTTTCTGGAGTAAATCCCCCTTTTTCTATGCTAAATCCCCCATTTTCTGTGCTAGATTCCCCATTTTCTGGGGTGAGTCACCTGTTTCCTGGGGTAATCACCTATTTTCTCGGCTGAATCCCCCATTTTTGGTGGTAAATCACCCATTTTCCAGGGTAACTACCATTTTCTAGGCTCAATTCCCCATTTTCTGTGCTGGATCCCCTGTTTTCTGGGGTAAATCTATTTTCTGTGCTGAATCTTGTTTTCTGTGGTGAATCCCCAGTTTTCTGGAGTAAATCCCCCCATTTTCTGGGGTGAATCCCCTATTTTCAGGGGTGAATCACCTGTTTTCTGGGGTAAATATTTCTGTGTTGAATCCCCTGTTTTCTGGAGTAAATCCCCCATTTCCCGGGGTGAATCCCCCATTTTCTGGGGTGAATCCCCCATTTTCCAGGCTGAATCCCCCATTTTCTGGAGTGAATCCCCTATTTTCTGGGGTGAATTACTTGTTTTCTGGGGTAAATATTCCTGTAGTGAATCCCCTGTTTTCTGGAGTAAATCCCCCATTTTCTGGGGTGAATCCCCCATTTCCTGGGGTGGCTGCCCCATTGCTGGTGTTTGGCAGGTGAGTGCTGCAAGCAGAGCACACCTACCTTGGACAGCATGGAGGGACAGGGAACTCTGCAGGCAGGGAGAACTCCTCTCCAGGCACAGAGAGAACTCTGTAGGCACAGGGAACTCCTGTGCAGGGATGGAGAGAACTCTGCAGGGACAGAGAACTTCTCTGCAGGCACACAGAGAACTCTGCAGGCACAGAGAGAACTCCTGTGCAATCACAGAGAATTCTGCAGGCACACAGAGAGAACACTGCAGGCACAGAAAAGTCCTGTGCAGGGACAGAAAACTCCTGTCCAGGGACGGAGAACTCTGCAGGCACAGAGAGAACTCTGCAGGCACAGAGAGAACTCCTGTGCAATCACAGAGAATTCTGCAGGCACAGAGAGAACACTGCAGGCACAGAAAAGTCCTGTGCAGGCACAGAGAACTCTGCAGGCACAGAGAGAACTCTGCAGGTGGAGAGAACCTCTCTGCAGGAACTCCTGTTCAGGCACACAGAACTCCTGTTCAGGCACACAGAACTCGTGTTCAGGCACACAGAACTCCTGTGCAGGCTCACAGAACTCGTGTTCAGGTACACAGAACTCCTGTGCAGGCTCACAGAACTCCTGTGCAGGCTCACAGAACTCCTGTGCAGGCTCACAGAACTCGTGTTCAGGCACACAGAACTCCCCTGCAGGCACACAGAACTCCTGTGCAGGCTCACAGAACTCCTGTGCAGGCTCACAGAACTCCTGTTCAGGTACACAGAACTCCTGTTCAGGCACACAGAACTCGTGTTCAGGCACACAGAACTCGTGTTCAGGCACACAGAACTCCTGTGCAGGCACACAGAACTCCTGTGCAGGCACACAGAACTCCCCTGCAGGCAGGGCTGCAGCCTTTCCAGGATTTTTTCCTTCCCAGCCCGGATTGCTCCCCCAAGCCGCGTTCTCCTCTTCCTCTCCCTCCCTGCATAAAGCCCGAACCCTCCCATCTCTGGGCTGTGATGGGAGCTCCTCAGTGCCTCTGCCCCCCTTCTCCTGCTGTCCCTGAGGTGTCCCTGTTGTCCCCAGCCCGTGTCCCCCCTGTCCTCACAGCCCCTTTCTCCCTGCAGGTGCTGAGCCCCACGTACAAGCAGCGCAATGAGGATTTCAGGAAACTCTTCAAGCAGCTCCCGGACACCGAGCGCCTCATTGTGGGTAAGGGCAACCCCAGGGGGGCTCTGGGGAGGAGAACAGCACAAACCCAGGCAGGTTTTCATTCTTAAATTCATCCAGTAACACCAGGGGTTGATGTCCAAAAAGGTGACAGAGCAATCCTGGCAGTCCTGTAACTTTGTTCCCATAAAGGGGCTCTGGGGAGGAAAGCAGCACAAATCCAGCCAAGTTTTCATTCTTAAATTCATCCAGTAACACCAGGGATTTGTGTCCAAAAAGGAGACAGAGGAGTCCTGGAACTTTATTCTTGTAACTTTATTCCAATAAAAAAATATTCCAATGAACTCTTCAAGCAGCTCCTGGACACCGAATGCCTCATCGTGGGTAAGGGCAACCCCAGGGGGGCTCTGGGGAGGAGAGCAGCACAAACCCAGCCAGGTTTTCATTCTTAAATTCTTCCACAAACACTAGGGGTTGGTGTCCAAAAAGGTGACAGAGTCCTGGAACTTTGTTCCCATAAAGGGGCTCTGGGAAGGAGGGCAGCGCAAATCCAGCCAAGTTTTCATTCTTAAATTCATACACAAATGCCAGGGATGAATTTAAGACATCAACCAGGGGTTGATGTCCAGAAAGGAGACAGAGGAATCCTGTAACTTTATTCCTTTGACTTTATTCCAATAAAAAAATATTCCAATGAACTCTTCAAGCAGCTCCCAGACACTGAGCACCTCATCATGGGAAAGGGCAGCCCCAGGGGGACTCTGGGGAGGAGAGCAGCACAAATCCAGCCAGGTTTTCATTCTTAAATTCATCCACTAACTCATAAATTGGGATAAAAAGGAGGCTGCATCCTCCAAAAATTGGAGAGACCCCAGAGGAATACCCCATGGCCTCTGCCTTTATTGGAATAAAGTTCCAGGACTGCTCTGCCTCCTTTTTGGACATAAACCCCTGGTGTTTGTGGATGGATTTTCCTGACACCAACATCCCTGCTCACACAGCACTGCCCTCCCCAAACCTCACCTCAGCTGCTGAGATGCAGCTGCTCCTGTGTCTGGCAGAGCTGCTGATCCCCTCCTGTGCCCCACCTGCTGAAACTGGGGGAAAAACTCACAATGACACCAGAAAGGAAGAGACAGATGAAATCTGGAAATCACACCTGGGATGGTGCAGAGTGAGCAGCTGATAAGGCAGGACCATCGTTAGGGACAGAGATTGGCTCTGACAGGTCCTTGGAGGAGCCAGCCCAGGGGACAGGCAGCAGCTGGGGCTCAGCTCCTGCCTCTGCCCTGCTGGGCTGAGTGGCTGCTGCTCATCCTCACCTTCAGGCTCTCCTGATTCCTTTTTCTGGGCTTGCCTGGAAACAGGCCAGACAAAGTTTAAAACATATGATAAATATATTAAACATATCCATGCTTAGATGGATTAAATATATCCATGTTTATATATATATATATATATAATATATCCATGTCAATATGGATTAAATAAATAAATAAACAAATATACAATATAAAAATATATATTTATATATATTATATATAAACATGGATATTATATATAAAAACTTGGATATATATAAAATAAATAAATAAATAAACAAATATACAATATAAAAATATATACAATATAAAAATATATATTTATATATATTATATATAGACATGGATATTATATATAAAAACTTGGATATATATAATATATAATCTATAATCTATAATATAAAATAATATATATAATATATAATATATATCCATGCTTATATATTTTTTTTTAAATATATATTTATATCCATAAACATATTAAATAGATCCATTAAGTGGATATATTTAATGAAGGGCCATCAGGTACATTAAGGGCAGTCAAAGCCTCCCCAAGGGGCTGCACCCAAAATGGTCATGAGTTTTTCACACAATTATAAGTTTGGTCTATTTGCATATCAGGGGTTAATTGTCCAATTAGAGCTTCATGTAATGAGGTCATATTCCCCCAGTTTTCTCCCCTCCCCACTTCTTTCTTGTTTATAGTTTTTGGGGCCTGAGGCTGTCGGGTCTCCTTGAGTTTCCTGCCCAGAGGAATTATTTTGCTGACCAAAATGTGCAGAGTTAAGGAGTTTCTATGGAGTTTAGAGTCATGCACTGATGCAGCGCAGGATTTGAAAAGCACAAAGGCAAAACTCTTAAGGTATCCGTGGCATCCTGTGGTGTTCTGCTCCTCTCTGACCCCGTGCTGTCCTCCCCCAGATTACTCCTGTGCTCTCCAGAGGGACATTCTCCTGCAGGGCCGCCTCTACCTCTCCGAGAACTGGATCTGCTTCTACAGCAACATCTTCCGCTGGGAGACACTGGTGAGGCTCTTCTGCTGCCTTGCTCACTAATTTCCCCCTTCCCTGGTGCTGTTCCCTGCCTGGGAGACACTGGTGAGGCTCTCCCAGTGCTCCCAACCCAGGGCTGTGCCCATATTTGCCTTGGAAAGGCTTTTCTGCTGCTTTTCTCTTGAATTTCTGCCTTTCCTGGTGTTGTTCCCTGCCTGGGAGACACTGGTGAGGCTCTCCCAGTGCTCCCAACCCAGGGCTGTGCCCATATTGGCCTTGGAAAGGCTTTTCTGCTGCTTTTCTCTTGAATTTCTGCCTTTCCTGGTGCTGTTCCCTGCCTGGGAGACACTGGTGAGACTGGTGAGACTCCTGGGAGACACTGGGAGACTCATAGTGTCTTTATAACCCTTTTCTGCTGCCTTGCTCATCAATTTCCCCCTTTCCTAGTGGTGTTCCCTGCCTGGTGAGGCTCTCCCACTGTGGGCTGTGCCCACATTGGCTTTGGAAGGGCTTTTCTGATGCCTTTCTCATCAATTTCTCCCTTTCCTGGTGTTTTTCCCTGCCTGGGAGACGCTGGTGAGATTGTCCCACTGCTGCAGCCTCAGGGCTGTGCCCATAATGGCTTTGGAAGGGCTGTTCCTGCTGCCTTTCTCTTCAATTTTTCCTTTTCTTGGTGTTGTTCCCTACCTGGGAGACACTGGTGAGGCTCTCGCACTGCTGTCAACCCTGGAGCTGTGTTTAGATTGGCTTTGGAAGGACTTTTCTCACAAATTTCTCCCTTTCCTGGTGTTGCTCCCTGCCTGGGAGACACTGGTGAGGCTCTCCCACTATGGGCTGTGCTCACATTAGCTTTGGAAGGGCTTTTCTGCTGCTTTTCTCACAAATTTCTGCCTTTCCTGCTCCTTTTCCCTGCCTGGTGAGGGTCTTCCACTGCTGCCAACCCTGGGGCTCTGCTCCATAGGCAGCAGGAACAGCTCTTCCAAAGCCATTCTCATAATTTTCTTCCTTCCCTGGTGTTTTTCCCTGCCTGGTGAGGCTCTTCCACTGCTGTTAACCCCAGGGCTCTGCTCACATTTGCCTTGTGAAGGCTTTCCTGCTGCTTTTCTCATGATTTTCTGCCTTTCCTGGTGTTTTTCCCTGCCTGCTGCAGCTGACAGTTCGCTTGAAGGACATCTGCTCCATGACCAAGGAGAAGACAGCCCGGCTCATTCCCAATGCCATCCAAGTTTGCACTGACACTGAAAAGGTAAATCCCACATGGATGAGGCTGGCAGGGCACTTAGAGGGTGTGTGTGGGGTTTTTCCAAACTGGGAGAAGGGTTGGGAGCAAGGATTGTGCTGAGCTGGAGCTCAGCTGTGGGGCCAGGTGAAATATCCAGGTTTTACAGCAGCACATTTCTCCCAGAGCTGTTTCAGTGCTCATTCCCTGGTGAGAGCCTCTCCATGAGCTCTATGGATGGCTCACTGCAGCTGGAAAGTGACCCCAAACAGCTTTGTTGTGTTCTTCTCCCGTT
Organism: Myiothlypis coronata; assembly: GCA_035041385.1. NCBI lineage: Eukaryota > Metazoa > Chordata > Aves > Passeriformes > Parulidae > Myiothlypis > Myiothlypis coronata. Next base: position 4,016,319 of record JAWWLW010000095.1, on the reverse strand, counting down.
TTTTGGCTTTTTCTGAGCTGATTTTTCTCTCCCTCTCTCCCCATCCAGCACTTTTTTACTTCCTTTGGGGCCCGGGACAGGACGTACATGATGATGTTCAGACTCTGGCAGAATGCTCTGCTTGACAAGGTACCCAGGGATGGAATGTGGGGATGGATGTGGGCAGGGGCATCACTTCTGGCTGAAAAAACACCCAGGACAGCAAACACAAGTGGTTGGGCAGAAAGGACAGCAAATAGAAGTGATTTGGGGCAGAAGAGACATTAAACACAAGTGTTTGGGCACTAGGGACAGCAAATAAAAGTGGTTTTGGGCAGAAGGGGCATTAAACACCAGTGGTTTTGGGCATTAGGGACATTAAAAACAAATGTTTAGGCAGAGCAGGCTTATGACTGCAGAGGGAATTCCCTCTTTTTGCAGGGAATTTTTTTTCTGGTTTTAATCACCCATTTTCTGGGGTTAATCACCCATTTTCTGAGGAAAATCACTGTCTTCTGGTGTTAATTACCCATTTTCTGGGATAAATCACCTGTTTTCTGGGATAGATCACTGTTTTCTGGTGTTAATAACCCATTTTCTGGGATAAACCACCTGTTTTGTGGGGTTAATCACCCATTTTCTGGGGTAAATCACACACAGTAGGTGCCACTCTGCCTCTGCTGAGGAATCAGGGTCTCAGGAGGGAATATTGTTTTTTTTGGAAGTCTGTAATTCCACAGTGGAGCAGCCCTCAAGAAAGCAGGACAGAAAATGAGTGCTCAGGGCATCCCAAATCCAAGTGAGGCCATTTGTGAGTGCAGGGTGCAGTGGATGAGGGCTCAGTGGCTCAGATTTTAAAATAAATCTGTTCCTGCTGTGCCAGGGACCCTGTAAATCCTGGATTTGATTTGAGTATCTGTTCCACAGCACGGAGGGGATTTCTGGCCCTGATGTTCCAGCATTTTGGGGTGTCCTGGCTGGAATTCAGACCCTGCTGGAGGAGTGAGGCACCAGGAATACCCTGTCCCAAAATTTAGGGTAGGATTTAGGAGCAGAAAGGATCACCTTGCCTGTGGCTGTCACCTGAGCAGCTTTTTGGAGCTCCAGATGAAATTCAGTGCCCTTGGTCTGGAGGTCAAGGCTAAAGGGAGCTGAGGCAGGGGCTGATAAACACAGGAAGCACTTCCAGGGCTCTTTTTTCCAAATGTGGGATCTGTGGCTGGCAGGAAAAGGGGAGAAAAAGCTGAGTCCAGTTTTCCTGATAAATTCATTACCATGTGTGGGAAGGAGCAGTCAGATTTCTCTGGATCGAAGTTCCTCCTTAGAGGCTTTTTTCCCCATCATGTTTTTGGTTGCTGCTGTGAGGAACTGGATTAAAAAAATCCTCGTTATCCCATGCAGTTACTATGGGAAAAAATACAAACCTGCAACTCAGGAAAAGTTCACTGGGTTTGTTTCCCCTCATTACCAAGAAATCTTTGTTGTTGGTCATAAGTTTTTAGGGGTAAAAATCCCCTTTCATCCCTGTACGACATCTTTGAATCACAAGTTTTCCTGCCCCATTTTTCAGAGCCTCATGTCACAGTCGTGCTGATCACTGACCTGCATCCCTAAAATCTGGACTTTTTTCAGTGGTCTGGATAATTCATTTTCTCTTTTTTACTTTTTCTTTTTAGTTTTCACAAGGGTGTCTGGTGACACAAACTCCTTGTGATTCCAAACTGCAGCAGGAAATGCTTTTCTTCATGGCTTTAGAAAATTTTAATTTCTTCATTTTTTAAAATTTTAAAACTTTTTTTTAATTTTAATTTTTTAATTTTTAAATTTCTTTTCAAGATTGTTTTAGACAATTTTCCTTGCAACTGGGATTCTTCAGGCAGCTTTAATTTAACAAAAAGTTGAAGGAGGGAAAAAAACTAAACCTCATAAAATCTTGGGGTTTGATGGAGCAGCAGACATTGAATGGAGGCACAGCAGAAGAGGTGGGAAAAGATCAGTGGAGGGAAATGCAAGTTTAGAGCTTCCTTTAGGACATTCCAGCCCTGCTGGTGGGAAATCTCATCCATATTTTAATAATAATATAATCAAACATTGAATATTGCACATATTACATATATATTACACAGATACACATATATATATAATTATATATTTATTATTAAGATATATAGGAGATTATATATTATATATATTGTATATAAAGTATATTCTCCATATATTTTATACATTACATATATGTAAAATTATATATAACATTATCTATAACTGTATAAATGATAATATTTATTATGGGATATTATATTTATAACAAAATCAGAATTATATATATTTATAGAACATATCAAGAATATATTATTTAAAAAGTAACATTTAAATATAAATAAATAATTAATATTTAAAAGAATTACTATAATACATTAAAATTATATATTTATAAATATATAAATACCGTTGTTATTATATTTATGTATATATAATATATATAATATTTATATGTCACAGATTAATATATAATATATAATATTATATTTATATTATAATAAATATATAATATTAATTATAATATATTAAAATTAATATATAATATTATATTTATATTTCACAGATTAATCTATTTATAGACATATAAAATATATATAATAATAGAAATAAAATATAAATATAGATTAAAATGCAGTTATAAATATAACCATAAATATAAATAACTATGAATATAAATATAAATATTTAAGTATATATAAAAATTAAGTAACAAAAATTTAAATAATAATAAACTCCATAAAATGGAATTTCACAGAGCTGAGCCCACAGAAGGGCTCTCACCTGAAGGATCAGAATCTCTCAGCTCTTTCAGGGCAAGGAATATCCTGGCAATGACAATTCCAGATCATTTCAGTGTGTTTGGTCATTCCTGGCTGCACATTGGTGATTTTTTGGTGCCCCTGTTGCAGCCCCTGTGCCCCAAGGAGCTCTGGCACTTTGTCCACCAGTGCTACGGCAACGAGCTGGGGCTGACCAGCGATGACGAAGACTACGTGCCCCCCGATGATGACTTCAACACCATGGGGTGAGAGGGCAGGCTGAGCGCTCTGGGGGGAGCACAGGGACCCCAGGGGAGCAGGGGGTGCTGCATGGCCCAAATGCTGCCTGTCCTGGCACACCTGGGACCTGGCACAGGTGCTGCATGCCCCACATGCTGCCTGTGCTGGCACACCTGGGACCTGGCACAGATGCTGCATGCCCCACATGCTGCCTGTCCTGGCACACCTGGGACCTGGCACAGGTGCTGCATGCCCCACATGCTGCCTGTCCTGGCACACCTGGGACCTGGCCAAGCTGTGGCTCTGGAATGTGTGATGCCTACAAAGGTGGAGGTGGAGGGTTTCTCATGGAAGCTGGTGATGCCTTCTGAAGGCAGGCCTAGAATAGAATTATAGTATAAAGCAAGGATTTATTAAAAGGCCTCCATGGATGCACCTTGGGCAGCACAAGAACCCAGCCAGGGCTGCACCCAATGTGAACCAAAATGGTCCCAAAATGAACCCAAGATGAACCCAAATGGTCCCAAAATGAACCCAAGATGATCCAAAATGGTCACACAGTGAGCCCAAGATGAACCAAAATGGTCCCAAAATGAACCCAAGATGAACCAAAATGGTCCCAAAATGAACCCAAGATGAACCAAAATGGTCC
>JAWWLW010000095.1:3972471-3985379 GCA_035041385.1 Myiothlypis coronata | reverse complement strand
AAAATAAAACTTCCCTTTTTTTCCTTCACCTTGAGAGAGGTGTGTGCTCGTGTTCCTTTGTGTCTGATAGCGACACCTACCCTCCTCCACCATGGTGAGGTGGATCACCTTGGTCAGTAAGAGCACAAAACAGCCTCCTACCTTCTCCTCCATGGTGAGGTGGATCACACTGGCCATGACACCATAAAATTTCACTCCTACCTTCCTCCACCATGGTAAGGTGGATCACCTTGGTTAGTGAGAGCACAAAACACCCTCCTACCTTCCCCACCATGGTGAGGTGGATCACCTTGGTCAGTGAGAGCACAAAACACCTTCTTACCCTCCTCCACCACGGTGAGGTGGATGACCCTGGAGCTCTGGAAGAGGGGCCGGTGGATCTCGAACTCGAACTCGCGGGTGATGTTGCAGGTGTAGACGCCCGAGTCGTTGAGGGTGACGTTCACCACGGTGATGGACACGTCCTGCATGTCTTTGCTCCCGTTCCACTGGATCCGCCCGCTGAAGCGGCTCGGGAACTCGTGGTTTGTTTTCCTGTACTCGTAGATCTGTGAGGGAATAAATATAAAGGGATATATAGATCTGTGAGGAATATATATATATATATATCTGTGAGGAAATAAAGGGATACATATATCTGTGAGGAAATAAATATAAAGGGATATATAGATCTGTGAGGAATATAGATATATAAATATAGATAGATCCGTGAAGAAATAAATGGATATGTATACCTGTGAGGAATATCTATCTATCTATCTATCTATCTATCTATCTATCTATCTATCTATCTATTATCTATCTATCTATCTATCTATCTATCTATCTATCTCTATATATCTCTATATCTATATATCTCTATATCTATGTATCTATATATCTATATATCTATATATCTATATATCTATATATCTTTGAGGAAATAAATATAAATGGATATATAGATCATATAGATAAATTGTGAGGGACTAAATATGAATGGATATATAGATGTTTGAGGTATATATATAAATATAGATAGATCTGTGAGGAAATAAATATAAAGATCTATATATATAGATATTCAGATGTGTGAGGAATATATATATAAATGTAGATAGATCTGTGAGGGAATAAATATAAAGAGATATATAGATCTGTGAGGAATACAGATAGATAGAAAGATGGATGATAGATAGATAGATAGATAGATAGATAGATAGATAGATAGATAGATAGATCTGTGAGGAAATATATATATGTATAAATATAGATAGATCTGTGAGGAAATAAATATAAAGAGATAGATAGATCTGTGAGGAGGATAGATAAATAGACAGATGGATAAATAAATAGATAGATAATGAGGAAGATAGATAGATAGATAGATAGATAGATAGATAGATAGATAGATAGATAGATCTGTGAGGAAATAAAGGGATGTGCTGGTTAATCTCTCCCTTGGACAGCACCACCACACCATGAGGCAGGGGCAGCATCCCCCTCCAGCTACACTCAGGGATGTTCTGAGCTCCCTTGGTAACAGCAGCTATTCATATTCCATCATCCTTTGCCTCAAAGTATCAGGTGACTTCACAAAAGACAGGAAAATGAGTGATCAGGAATCCAGTATCTCCGCCAGAGAGGGAGAAAAATGAAAGCACAGCAAAATACAGATGCATGTGGACACAAAAAATCAGCAATGGGACAGAAAACTGGGATTCTTCATGCCCAGCAATGTGCCTGACAGCCAGTGCATGTCAGATCACCTGAGGAGAGAACCACAGAACATCCACAGTGAAGACCAACAGCTCTTTTTGGGAAGCCCTGGGGTATTCAGCTGAGATGGAAGTGCTGCAGGACAGATATGGCAGCGTGACATTCTGGCTGACCACAGTCCCACCATGACCTGTGGTTGGTGTTCTTTGGGTTGCCACTGCAAATTCATCCCCTGGGATATTGGAAGTGAATTCTGATCTCATTCCTTAGCCTGGTCCCTTTAGTTCTGAGACAGAAGGAGAATATTGTCATCCTGCTCAATCACAGCCACTGATTTAATGCTTCAGACTCAGATAAAATAGCTAGAAAGAAATGTGCACTCAGCCTTTATCTAGTTCTCCATTTCACCATTCTGTCTTGAATTCCAGCTGCTCCTCGTCTGTCCAATTTCCATTTTGATTCACTCTGAAAATCAATTTTACCTTTTCCTGACAGGGATCCAAAGCAGCTCCCAGAGATCCTCCCACAGTTGGGATAACACTGCTTTCTCTGAGGCAAAAATAAGTAAATCCTGCCCTGCAGATTTATTTTTATTAATTTTGCCTCCAAAAGAACAGCTTTGGGATTCAGAACTGATTCAGATGAGGGTAGCAAGGGTCGGTCACATTTGACATCCTCCAATACTGGGCTTGAGGTATTGAGGGAATGGGACTGGAAATTGGCATTAATTAATTTACAACCCAAATAATTGACCTCAACAACTGATTGCAGCTTTTCCTGCCAGGAATTCGTGTTGTGCCCAGGTGTGGAAATGGGATAAGCAAGGAAAGAAACAGAAGGGACTCAGGTCTCAGTCACACATACAGGCTCATCCTTGCCCCCGTTGGGCCTGTAGAACCATTCCACCACCGTGCTGGCTGTCACCTCTTCCCTCTTCATGCAGGAGATGCAGAGCAGCTTCATGTCTGTCCCTTGGACAGCCTCTGTCTCAGATGGGACTTCCACACACACTGAGGAACAAAATCCAGCTGGGGGAGAGGAGCAGCAGAGAAAGAAGCGTTAAGACAGAATTAGAGAAGCATCAGTTATTCACATCTTGGCATTAATGTCCCTAATGGAAAATGATTTGATTTATTACTAGCACAGTCTGATAACAGATTAAGTCTCAAATGTTAAATTTTACCAAGCTTCCTTCTCCTGAGATATTAATAATTCATAATAATTAACAGAGGGTGATCACTTCACACAGATTCACCTCTCCAGCATCTGCTTTGCCACTACTTTCATCTTTCCCTGGTAATTAATGCCACTTTAAAGGCATTGTTCATTGCCTCCCATGTGTGCTGGGCATGCCCTTGTTAGAGCAGCAATTACAGTCTGGGATGAGGGGAAGCCCAGAATTCCAGAGTGGAGGAACAGCTCTCTCTTTGTGCTGTGTTGGGAGGTCTGGAGGCTTTAATTCAGCAAAACTGGGAGGGCCCAGCACCTTTCCTGTTCCTGGGCACTACTGGGAACCAAGGGGCTTGGACGGCAGTGAATTTGGCAGCTGGAGGAGTTATTGATTTCCCAGGCATTCCTGCTCAAAACGCTTCCAATCAGAGCTGTGCTAAGGCTGGCAACTCTTGAATTCTGCTCTTGCAAAGAGGACAGAAATGGTTGCATGTGAAGCCACACGCTGGAGCAGGAAGGGATCGTTTCAGCGCCACATCTCCGACCAAATCCCTGCTGACATTTGTCCCCCGGGCTAAACAATCCCGGGCTCTGTCTGTCCAAGGCTGTCTCCAGAGCCCAGACGCTGACTTTGCTGGCTGCTCCCTCCTCCCCAGCCTCTGAGGCACCATTAACCCACTCTCTCAAGCAACATATTATCCCGGGACTATTCCTGGAAGCAGCCTGGTTCCAGTTCTCCCGTACTACCAGCTCCACGCACAGCAGCAGCTTCCAGGGAGAAATAAGGAAAAGCTCCTGGATCCTGCTTTGCTCTGAGAAACGAGATCTGCACACACAGACAGGCACCCACACACAGGGTTGAAGGCACACGCACATCGAATGTGGCAAAACCACCCAACCTCTTCTCGTGGCAGGAGTCAAACTGCAGCTGCAATCGATTGATTAACTCCAGTTTACACAGACTGCACGGGAAACGGCGCTAAAGCACCTCTTAATGGGCTGCACACCCTCCCCGAGGCAACCCGATGTCAAATTGCGCTGCAAACCCCAGACCGACAGCAAACAGCAAGGGGCCAGCACATGCTTTGTGCTCGGCACGGAGGTGTTTTCACTCCCTCACACCCACACCAACTCCGCGCGAGCGTAATTCCCTTCTCCCGACAACAAAAGCCCCACTCGGAGGCCAGGCTCGAAGCGAGCATCCTCCCTTCTTTCCAGCGGCGCTGGGTGGGAGAGGGAATGGCAGCACCTACCCCAGAGCAGCAGGGCGAGCGCGGCCGCGCAGAGCAGCCGCGGCGGCGCAGCCATTGTTCGGAGCCGGGCCGGCGCTCAGGCTCCTCGGCAGGATCCTCTCGGATGCTCTCAGATCCTCTTGGATTCTCTCAGATGCTCTCAGATCCTCTCGGATGCTCTCAGATGCTCTTCCCCCTCTCCCCGCGCTCCCGGCGCAACAGGATGCCGGGCGGGCGCGGTCCGGGGGCTGCGTTCGGCCGCGGGGGCGGCAGCACCACGGACAGAGCCCGAGCCCGGAGCCCGAGCCCGGAACCTGCACAGAGCCCGAACCCGGAGCCTGCACGGAGCCCGAGCCCGGAACCTGAACAGAGCCCGAGCCCGGAGCCTGCACGGAACCCGAGCCCGGACTGCTCCGCGGCTCCGCGGGCGCGGCCGGCGCTGCGCAGGGCGCGGGCGGAGCGGAGTGGGAGCAGCGTTAGATCAGCAGCAGCCTTGGATCATCATCATCATCATCACCACCATCATTAGCAGCAGCAGCAGCGGCGGCAGCAGCAGCAGCAGCAGGTGCCCCGCGCCGGGAGCGGCTCCGCGGGGCGCGGCCGCGGCTCTTTTGTTGCGCGGGCTGCGGAGCGCAGCGCCCGGCAGGGAGGATGCTTAGGAGGATGCCTGGGAGGATGCCTGGGAGGATGCCCGGGAGGATGCCTGGGAGGATGCCGAGGATGCTGGAGCAGCCCGGGCGGGGGGCACGGCCGGCACATGCGCGGCCGCCTCCCCCGGCCCCTCCCGGCTCAGCGCAAGCAGCCCCGGGCTCCGGTGGTCCCAGCGCCCAGCTCGGCTGGAGACATCGCACAGAGGATATCACATAAGCACCGAGTGTTAAGGCGTTGGAATGGAGCTTAAAGCTCAGTCCCACCCCCTGCCATGTGTGAGGACAACTCCCACCAAGCCACAGCCAACCTTCGAGCACGTCCAGGGCAGCCACGACCTCCCTGGATGCTCTGTCACCGCCCTCACAGCAAAGCATTTCTTCCCAAATCTGAATTTCCCCTCTTTCTATTTGTACCCCTCGCTCCTTGTCCTGTCTCTACAGATCAGCATCACTGTCCTGCCTCCAAAAAAAGCCAAGGGGAGGGGAGGAATGGGGGCAGTTATCCCTGCGGGGTCACAGAAAGGCCTCTGCTGCTAATAAGTTTAATACTAACATTTGCATGGCTCTGAAGGTCACAGTTGGAAATACTGGGAAATCCTCTTGCCTCATGTTCCTGCCTGATTCCAGGGAATTTAATGCCAGCAGCAGGCTGGGCTTTCTCTCCTTGGATGGGGGCCACCATGCCCTGGAGGGCTCCTCCAGCTTTGAAGGTCACAGTGGACACAGAGGAGGAAATGAAGCTTTTGTTGCATGTGCTCCTTTTAAAGCACCTGCAGCTCCACACACAGCCCAAACTATTGAGTTAAACCTGAGCGGCCCCACCAGAGGATGGCACAGGAGCGACTGGCAGTGCCAAAACTCAGCGTGCAGGTGGCCAGAGCCACCCAGAGATGTTTGCAGGCAGCAGAAAAATCAGCTCCAGCTGTGCTGGGGCTCTCAGCTGGGCACACCCCACTGGTGGTGCCACTGCCACAGCTCTGTGCCCTCCCCGGGGGTGGGCACAGGGGCACACGCGTGAGACCAGGTCCCTGCACTGCTGGGAGTGAGGCAGGCACAGAACAAAGCCAAGGCTTTTCCTAGACATCACCTAATTGTGTTTGTGTCAGCAGGCTGCATTCATCATCTGCCAGCGGCCACACGCAGCAGCTGCCTGCACGTCACCCTGCACAGGCAGGCTCCAGCGGCTGCTCTGAGCAATTCCCAGCCAGGGACACCCTCCTGCTGCCTCCTTCTGCCTCGCTCTGCTGACTGCACAGGTTGCTGTGCCCTGCTCCAGCCCACAGCTGGCTGGGATTCCCCAAATCTTTGCAGCCTGAGGTGTCCCAGCAGGGACTGGCCAAAGCCACACGCTGCCTGTCAGGTTGTCCTCGCTGTCCCCTCTGCTCCCAGGCTTCTTTGGGCTCCTGTGCACTCTTCCAGCAGCCCAGCAGAAGAAGATTAACCTGTTTAATGTACCTGCTGGAGCCAGGTGTGGCCAGGGAGACCAACAGCTTGCAGGGTGCTGATGCCAGCATTCCATCCCCCCTTAGAAGTCATCCATCATGGATAGAGAAACCTTAAAATCTGATTTTAAGGTATCACAGCAAATGTGACACCCAGAGCTGCATGAAGGACACCAAGCCGTTTCTTTTGTCCCATTTCCCCTTGTTATCATCACAACAGCACAAAGGGAAGGGCTGGTTAAGCCACAAGGATTTGCTCCTACCCCTTCTGGAACAATCCATCCCATGCACAGCAGATGAGTGCTGGGGGTGGGTTTTTTATAGCCCCAGGAGCTGCTGGAGAACATCCCTGGCTCTGTCTGTCCTCTGACAGCCACCTGTTCCACAGAGCCCCACGGAAATGAGAGCTGCTCCCAGGCAGGCAGGTGCCCTGGCAGAACACAGAGCAGGGATCAGCAGGGCTGCACTGTTTGTGCTGCTGCCGCTCTAATTACATCTATTACAGACAATCCTGCCAGGGATGAGACTCAGGGGCCAACAGGATTAAGAGGAAGCAGCAGCTCGAGCACACTGACTCAGTCAGAGGCACTGACTGACCCCCAGCCCCTGCTGCTCCTCAGGTAGAACCAGAAACCTTTTCTCCTCTAACCCCAGAGCCCGCCTGCCAAACAATCCAGATGATATTGGCAAACAAACATCCTGAAAAAGTAATGAGTTTTCCCTCAGAATCACTCATGTACCAACCTCAATGACTCCATTCCACACCAGCGTTGTAGCTGCTATTTAAAGAAGGGAAATGGGGCCCTGAGGTGGAGAAAACCTCTGGTGAAACTGGCCTTGGATTTGGGAGGGTTTTGAGATGAAAAGTCACATGTCAGGGAGGTCACACCCTCTTCCCCAGCTCTGGAGAAGTTTATTCTTCACCTCGAGCCTACCACAGACAAGATCCAAGGTGATTTGCAATAAAGCCACCCAGATTCTTAACCTGCCACACGCTGTGTTGGTTTTGTGCTCAGAGCAAACCTCTCTGGATTCCCTCTGAATGAAAGGATAAGATCATTTCACTCTTCCTACAATCTGAGCTTAGCTGGGAACCACTCCAGTGCCACCCTGTGCCTGCTTAGGACAGGCAGCAAACACCTCCCTGCCCTCTTCAGGAAAACTTGTAAATAATCAGGATGTCACACTCAAAGCCTGTTTCAATTTTGAGCCCTGCACAAGGGATGGAGAGCAGAGATCCTCCCAACCCCATCCCACACCAGGATGATGCACAAGCTGCTCCTTCCTCCCCTGCCTCCATCCCTGGGGGTCAGGGGTGGCCTTTGGGGCACCATAGAGGGCACTGCCACTCCAGTGAACATGGAGAAGGGGATGCAACGCTCAGAGAGAGAGAAATCTCGAGTGTTGAGGGAGGAATCTCTGCAAGAAGCAGCCCAACTTATCATGCAGGGGTTGCTATGGCAACCCACCCAGTTAATGCTTCACAGGAGGAAAAAAAAAAAGGAGAGAAAAAATAAAAAGGCTGAAAAGGCTGGCACTTGTGCACAGGCACAACAAGGCGAGGAGATAAAAATAATTCCAGCACCCTGCCCCCACTAATCCCTCACTGTCACGGTCCCTGGGGCTGAGACAGGGCAGTGGGGACGGAGCCCTGCGTGTCTGGGCTGCTCTGCCACCCCCAGCGCATCAGCCCGGCCCCTCCGGGGGGCACACAGCACAGCCAGCACGGCAGCAGCTGCTCCCGGAGCCTGCAGGGCTCCCGCAGCCAGCCCTGCCACCCCCGAGGCTCGGAATGGGACAAGGGAGCCCCTTTGTGCCCCTGCTCCAGCCAGGATGGGAGAGCAGGGCTGTGCCGAGGAGCCCTGCGGGATGGTGAGCGCCAGTTTAGAGATGTTGGATGTAATGGATGTAGGCACCCTTCCCACGCACTCCAGCATCCGTGCTGCACAAATGCCAGGCAAGGCAGGGCCGCTCTCTCTCTCTGTTGCTTTCTCAGGGTGCCTGGGGGCTTAGAAAGGCTCATTCAGTTTTCTCTTTTCACACTCGAGGTTTGAAATGAGCTCCCCGTGTACCTGCCAGCGCCTGGATCCCCTGAATGCTCTAAACTGGAGGCAGCTCCAGCTTTGCTCTTCACACACCTCAGCACCTTCATGCCCAGCTGATGCTGAGGATTGATCTGCAGTTTCCAGGTGCACCCAGCCCCTTCCCAGCCAATATTCCAGGGGTAGATCCTCATGAATGCCTTTATTTGCAGGTCCCCATAGTGCCTCAGCTGCCCAACCTGCTGTCTCCACACAGAAATCACACCTGCACTTGTGTTGCACTGTTGGAACCCTGGATACTGAGAGCTTTGGGTTAAAAGGGAAAATAATTTAGGTGCCATTTCTTAATTGGATAGTTTGGCCTTAAAAGGCCTTGTAGAGAAAGATAATGAGCCATTTTGTAGCTTGTTAGTAGAATGCTGTACAACTCAGGACTGTGATATAGAAAAGAAATAATAAACATCTGAGTCTGAACATGAAATACCATCTTGAGCACTTCGATCCCAACCTTGACAGAGGCAGAAAAGAAGCAGCATTGTACTGTATTTTTGGGGTTTTTTTTGCCAATCTACCTCCCCATGGAGTGTAACAGAGTGTGAATATCCCCACAATTCCCAAAAACTGCTCCATCCTGAGCAAATCTGTGATTTCTGTCACACACACCCTGCAGGACCTCTCTCTGCGAGACACAGATCGAGCTTATCCTGGATTTGCTGCTCTCCCTGCTTCCCCCCAGGGCCCACAAGTCACAGCTCCTTTGCCATCCTCCTCTCCTCAGCCTCCTCTATTTGTCCTTGGCTCTGGGGCTGCTTTTCCATCAGGACTCAGAGCCAGAGGGGCAGGATTTCAGCGAGCTCTGTGAGCCAGAAGTGGCTGCCCCTGCCAGCAGCGTGCCCTGCCTGAGAGCATTCCCAGAGTACTCCCAGAGCATTCCCAGAGCATTCCCAGAGCATTCCCAGAGCATTCCCAGGGCATTCCCAGAGCATTCCCAGGGCATTCCAGAGCCAGGGAAATGCTTTCTGAGATGAGGAGCAGCCTCACCCAGGCAGAGCTGCGCATGCCCAGGGGCCTGGCAGGGTCAGGGATTCCTTGGAGCAGCAGCCACACTCTGGAGGCTGAAAATTCCCCTCTCTGAGCACAGAGCACATTCCTGCACCTTGCTGGCACGTTGTGGTCAGCAATTCAATCAACAATTTGTGTTTTTTTTACCCCCCAGACCTTTGACCCAGGCTGTATTTAGAAGGGTGTGACTGTATACATCCTGGAAATTCTAAATCCTGTTGTGGCTCCGGGTGCTTTTGGGCATCGATTTCTGGGAGTGGATGCCCAGAAGACCAGGCACAGAGGGAAGCCTTTGTGTGTGCTGCTTTAGCCATCCCAGCCTAATGAGGTGGCACTTTCAGATCTGCTTTTAGGCCTCTCCTCAGCTCGTCCACCTCAGCCCTGGATGGAACCCATTAGTGTGTCAGGTTGCCACGCATATTCATTGACATCTGCTCATTTAATTTGGGGATTCTCACTGCTTGTAAAACACACAAGTGCATCAATTATTTCAGCTCTGGGTGAGGATTGTGTTTCTGTGGAGGAAAGCTTGTTCAGCAAATGTTTGCTGTCTTACCTTGGCTGATGCTTTTCCTTGAGCATGAATAAAGGAAATAAAGCTGAATCTGCTCCCAGCTGTCAGCAAACATGGACATAAATCATTCCCACATCCCTTAAAACACCAGGAGAATTTGCAATGGAGATTTTTGGTCTGATGTCCATTATTGCTTTGCACAATCAAGTTCCCCATTGTGAAACAGAAACTTTTGGGGATTTTGGCTGTGTTTTGCACCCTCCATCTGGGGGTTCCCAGCTTTGTCCTCCTTGTAGCACACTGTCAGCCTCTTTCACCTAAAATAGCAAACATATTTGTAATAAATTTGTCACCACAGAAGAGAAAGAGGAAGGAGGAAACAGTTTTCCAGCTTAAAGGTCTTTTGAAAGGTCTTTTGTTTTCTGTCAGTGAAGAACATCTCCCTGGTCATGCTCAAAGCTGCTGTGTAAAACAGCCGAAGCTACCCAGAGCTTTGAATCTGTCAAATCTCATTTTCTTTCCCCAGAACACCAATTTCCCAAAGTAGATTCCTTGCTGGCACTTTGGTGTCTAAGCAGGCACCTCCTCCTGGCTGGGTGTTCTGCTGCAGCTGGTTTATTTTAGTGGTTTCCACAATATTGTTGAGAGAGAAATGGAGACAGAAAATAAGTTTCAAAGGGTGGCCTTGCAAAGAAGACTGGATACTTTAGAGAAATAGAATTATGGAGAAGATGAACTGTAGTAGAATAGAATAGAATAGAATAGAATAGAATAGAATAGAATAGAATAGAATAGAATAGAATAGAATGGAATAGAAGGGAATAGAATAGAAGGGAATAGAAGGGAAGGGAAGGGAATGGAATAGAAGGGAAGGGAAAGGAAAGGAAGGGAAGGAAATGGAAGGGAATGGAAGGGAATAGAATAGAATAGAATAGAATAGAATAGAATAGAATAGAATAGAATAGAGTAGAATAGAATAGAATAGAATAGAGTAGAATAGAATAGAATAGAATAGAGTAGAATAGAGTAGAATAGAATAGAATAGAATAGAATGGAATGGAATAGAATAGAGTAGAATAGAATAGAGTAGAATAGAATAAAATGGAATAGAATAGAATAGAATAGAATAGAATAGAATAGAATAGAATAGAATAGAATAGAATAGAAGGGAATGGAATAGAATAGAATGGACTAGGTGCTGTAGAATAAAAGATGTACTGTAGTAAGTCCCACGAGGTGTAATTTTAGAAGATTGGCTTTAAGGCATTTACAGAATAGTGTAGCAAAAAGCTGATAGACCAAGAAACACTTATAGTGCAATAAAAATAAAATATTATATATTATAATTAGTTGGTTTGGAAATATTGGAAATAGTTGCTTTCTGATTGTGGTGGAGTGAATTATAACATCTGCATTGTCTCACTTTTCCCATGACACTGAAAAATGGAATAAAAATGTTTAAATTTTTTTTTAAAAATCTCTCAATGTCCCATGTCGGGGTCAGAAAAGGACCTAATCCGGCAGTATGTAATTCTGGAGAGCATCATACATTATTGTATGTAATAATTAGAAAGTAGTTGATTTCTTATTGTGATGGAGTGAATTATAACATCTGTATTGTCTCACCCTTCACATGACACTGAAAAATGGAATAAAAATTTTAAATTTTTAAATATATCTTTAAATCTTTATTTAAAAATCTCTCAGTGCCCCATGTCGGGGTCAAAAAATGCCTTAATCCAGCGGTGTGTGATGCTGCAGAGCATCATACATTATTGTATATTATAATTAGAATGTAGTTGATTTCTTATTGCGATGGAGTCGATTACAACATCTGTATTGCCTCACCTTTCCCATGACCCTGAAAATGGAATAAAAATTTTTAAATCTTTATTTAAAAATCTCTCAATGCCCCACATCGGGGTCAGAAAAGGACCTAATGCAGCAGTGTGTGATGCTGGAGAGCATCATACATCATCTATATTGTCTCATACATCATCTGTATTGCCTCACCTTTCCCATGACACTGAAAAATGGAATAAAAATTTTAAATCTTTATTTCAAAATCTCTCAGTGCCCCATGTCGGGGTCGGAAATGCCCTAATCGTGCGATGCTGCAGAGCAGCGCTGCCGCGTTCCGGCAGATAGCGCTGTGCCCCCGGGGCCGGACACAGCCCGGGCTGTCCCTGCCTCCTCCCGCGGGCCCCGTGCTCATTATTCACCCCAGAGAGTCCCCAGCACCCACAGAATCTTTGTAAACCCCCGGCTAAACGCGCACCGCAGGCTTGCTAAATCCCGGGATTTAGTGAGTGAGATCCTCAGCTGGAAATCACTTCTCTAGGAAAACTCTCTTTAGTTTATCTGCAAGCAGCTGAGGTGTCTGCATCACATCTGCTGTGAAATGCTACAGAAGTACATCAATGTTTTTAAAAAACAACCAAATTGAGG
The DNA here is from genome assembly GCA_035041385.1 of Myiothlypis coronata. NCBI lineage: Eukaryota > Metazoa > Chordata > Aves > Passeriformes > Parulidae > Myiothlypis > Myiothlypis coronata. Next base: position 3,973,121 of record JAWWLW010000095.1, on the reverse strand, counting down.
GTGCAAATCTACATTAAAGTGTCACATGGCACCTAATCAGCTGCAGTAATTAATATGTGGCGAGCAAATGCAAATTTTCCCCTTTCAGGCCAAAGATTTGAGCTTCTTGGTTTAGCAAAGCCAAGAAATGTCTGCGACAGAGCAGCTCTGACACATCCTGAAAGCATCTGGCCATAAAGGACTTGAGTGGTGCATCATCACCATCATCATCATCATCATCATCATCATCATCATCATCATCATCCTCATCCCTGAGCAACCTCCAGGATTACATTTCCACGGCACGATAAGAGCAGGAGGGATGCAGGAATTGCTCTCCTTCTGAACCCTGGCATCCAATACCAGCCCTGCCCCTCTCCACGTGCTTGCCTCGCTCCTGGCTCCTCCTCTGCCTCCTGCAGGAACAGTTTTCCCAGGAATAACTCAAATCCTCCAGCAGAGCATCCCCAGAGCAGAGGCAGTCACAGGAGACACGGAATTCTCTGCAGGTCCCCGAGTGCTGGGAAGGATGAAAGTTTGGCAAGAAAGTCTCACAGATGTGTGTGCTTGGCAGAAAGATTTTTAAATGTAGAGTCTGATGAAGGAATAGAGAAGGAAGCAAGTTTTGATATAGAAGCAAAAAATGCTGAGCCAGTCTCACTGGATAACCA
>JAWWLW010000095.1:3931678-3955628 GCA_035041385.1 Myiothlypis coronata | reverse complement strand
ACCAAAAACCCTAAAATTTACTTTTCCACCCTGTGATAACTTCACTAATATTCTACTTCAACTGTTGTGGCTTGCTGATCTTCATACAAGGTTGGTAATTTGCTCCACGGGCCATAATCAAACCCACAGGGGCATCTTGGGCTCTGTGCCAGGGTCTCTGAGCCCCTGGCAGGGTCTGGGCTGCTCAGGACAGCCAGAGGGATGTGCTGGGTCCCGGCACGGCTCAGCACACATCACACATCCCACGGCTTTACCAGCCTGGCCGCTTCCTCCCCTGCATTGGCACAGGTGCTTTGGGGTCAACACACCCCAAAACATTCCCCATTTTCTCTTCCTGTGTGTCCAGCTTCAGCTGCACAGGAGGACAAGCTCACATCCTTGTTTTTACCATCCCATTTTCCTGATTGCAACCCAAAAAATTCCTGCCTGTGCCACTCTCCAGGCTGTGATGCCTGTCAGGAATGAGGCAGGGTGTGTTCTGGAGCAGCAGATTCTGACTGCAAACCACAGTGAGCTCCTCACCCTGCACATCAGATAATATTTAAAAAGGAAAAAAAATACATTAAATATTTATTAATATATATCATAGTATACTTATATATTATTAAATATATTTAATATATTAAATTAAATATTTATTAGCTACTACCTATAATATAATATATAATATATAATATATAACGTATAATATATAATGTATAATATATAATATATAATATATAATGTATAATGTATAATGTATATTATATATTATATTATATTATATATAATATATAATACATTATACATTATATTATATATATTATACACTATATATTCTATACTGTATATTATATATTATACATTATATATTACTGTATACATATTATATAGTATATGTATTCTATATATTTTCTATAAATATATTATAATTTTTATATAATTTATCTATAAAATATATAAATTTATAATTTATATATACACATATATATTTACATATATACATGTATGTATAAAATTATATATATATCTATACACATATAAAAAAAATTTTAGCCTGAGAATTAAAGCATCAAGACAACAGCTGTTTCAAAGACTGGAATTTACAAATTCCTATAAATAATGAAATATTTGGAATGTCACCATGTTTAAAGAAAGAAGTTCTGTAATTTTGCACCAATTTCCAGCCCTGGCTGCTCCTGACAGCTCCAGGAAGTTACAAGGAGGAAAATCAATTTTCTTTACTGTTTTTAAAGCAGCATGAATTCAGTAATGGTTCATATTTAGGAGCATGAGGAAGCAGGAAGATAAAATATTAAGAAGGGTAAAATAGCCCTGGATGCTGTGACTCGCTTGTGATTTATTTTTCTTCCTCACAGACAGAAAACATCGACAAAAAATTGATTCTCAGTGAGATTCCCTGCAAGAAGAAATGTGCAAATTCTGATTTTTGAACTCTCTTTGGGCAGGCAGAGGCCAGCTCAGCACACCCTGATCTATACATTAAAGACAGCCATGGCTTTTTGATGACCCACATGAAAATGTTTGGAATGAGCAGCTTTCAACATCAAAAAAGTGGAAAAATTGCTGTAGAAACCCAAAAACCCTCAGCAAACAAAGTGAAAAATGAGTCAGTACCCCCAGGATTCACCAGGGGATGGGAAGAAATAAAGAAATAAAGGCAATGTGGAAATATATAGAGATGAAATGCTGAATTCCACCTGTGCCCTCTCTTTGTGGTGTTCAGAGCCCAGCTCAGCTTCAAGAGGCTGAGGGAAAACTCAAATCCTCCTGGAGAATCCAAACCCTGCCCTGGAATGGCCTCAAGCTGAGGTGGCAGTGCCAGGTCTGCAGGGACACCAAGTCATGATGGCATTTCTAACGAGGTTACAGCAGAGCTCAGCATGGAAAATGCCAGAGCTCAGCATGGAAAAAATGCCAGCCTGAGAACTGGCAACGAAACCCTTCACTCCTCAGCGATCCCTACTCAGCTTTGATTAACAAGAATGGAGAAATCAGGAGGGGAAAAAGCAGAGAAATTCAGGTTTTCAGGTAAAATTCCCCCCATCAAGAGGTGAATGCTCAGACAAGGAGGGGTTTACAGCCAATACCCAAACTACTACTGTCCAAACATCACTTAAGCTTTGGCTTAATTTGGCTCCTGGGAGGTTTTTACAGGTACTTGTGGCCCCTGAATTATGGTTGAACATCTTTGGGTTAAATTATGGAGAAAAACGGGGAAGATTTAGCACTTGGAACTTAGAGGGAAGGGAAAAACAAGGAAAGAGCAGAATTCTTCTCCTGGATAGAGGATGGACCCAGAATAAATCCTCATCCCCTTGCACTTGTCTGACTCTGGAGAGTTCAAGGGTTGGTTTTACCCTTGGGAGGAAAACAAACAAACAAACAAAGCCCAAATAAACCAAACAATTTATTTCTCTGTAGAATCACAGGACCCCAGGATGGTTTTGGTTGGAAGGAATCTTAAATTACATCCAGTACCACCCCTGCCATGGCAGGGACTCCTTCCCAGGGTGCTCCAAAACCCATCCAGCCTGGCCTTGGATAATTCCAGGGATCCAGGGGCAGCCACAGCTTCTCTGTCCCATCCTCCTAGGAAAGAATTTCTTCCCAATATCCCATCCAAACCTTCTCTCTTTCAGTTTGAAGCCACTCCCCTTGTCCTGTCACCCCAGACCATTGCAGGAATTCTCTTGCTGGGCTCACTTCAGGCACAGGGAGGTCACAATGAGGTCACCCCATGTCTCTTCTGCAGAAAAAAGCTGAATAATCCTCATTTTCTCATCATCCTGGAGCCTCCTCTGGCCTCGCTGCCACAGCTCCACGTCCCTGCCGTGCTGGGGTGGCACTGCGGAGGAGGTGACAGGGATGTGCAAGGACACCGAGGCAGATTCGGGCTCTTTTTTGGAGAATTTGGGGAATTTTTCAGGAATTAGAGAAGGAGCCGCTGAGCGCAGAGAGCCGTGCGCCCTCTGCCGGCCGGCCCGGGAAGTGCAGCCAGCGCGCTCCACCCCCGAGAAAAGCAAATAAAAGAAAATTTAAACAATTTTTGCAAATTTAAGCAAACTTTAGCAAAATTTGGCATCGATTTACCTCCCTCTCTGCGGCTTCAGGTCCTCCCACCGCTCATGCTCGTCCTGCTTCATCCAAGACATGTAAAGAACACAGCAAAGCTCATCAGGCAGGGGCTGTGCATTCTCCCTACCCCAAAATTCTTTATAAACATTCACACTTTTACTTCGAAACCTGAAGGAATTTGACAATCTGAGCACTGGGATCAGCCCCTACGAGTTAAGAAATGTGGCCTCCCTGTGCTAAATAACATCCAAACACTCTCCTGGCTGTCTTTCTTCACATAGGATCCAAATTGGTCTCAATTCTGGTGAATAAATGTGAGACGTAATAATCCAGAAGGGTCCCATTATTTTTCCAGGCTGATCTTTAGGAACCAGCGCAACGCTCAGTCATTCTCCCCCTCATCTGTGACTGTTGTGACACACCAGGAGCACACGTGACAATCCCTCAGGTATGTTTCTCTCAGGACATGCCACGTCTTGCAGGGTACAGAGCAGCATTTGGTTTTGGAGCAGCTCTTGCCCAGAAATTCAGCCTGGGTTCACATCTGGGCTCTGTTCCCAGGACCTTTTCAGCACAGCCAAGTGACAAAACACAATTTTTTTCGCGACAAGTGACCCCACCTAACAAGGAGGATTCCAGCTGTCCAACCACCTCCAGTTGGCTCATGAAAAGCAAGAGATTTGTCTTTTTTACAGCGCTCCTCATCCTTGCTTTGTAACCGGCCAAAAAAAAAAAAAAAAGCCCTTCAGCTGACAGACTTAATGGAATTTTGGCCACAGAACTTTAACTCCAAATTTTCCCTTTGAACTTGGCAGCTCCCCACAGGTGGTTTGCCAGCAGCAAATCCTCTGTCGATCCTGAGCCACAGAAGTGTCCACAGAGACTTTCCCAGCTCAGCTCCTTGGCCTCGGAGCACATCCTTCAGCAGGCAGATGTGTCAGGATAAATACCCCGTGAGCAGCAGGGTTACCCGGTGCTTTGCTGCCAAACATTTCTCTCATTTGCATTTCTAACGTTCCTCCCCAGGCAAAAGCCATCACGGTTTATAGAAGGCAAATGCAAAAAGTGCCCAGATGACCCAGATAAACGTCCTGAATCACAAACCATTACTAAAAAGAACACGGTGGTTTCTTTCATGGATCTGTGAATTGTGGGATGCACATCCTTGTTCTCCATCCAGCACTGGGTTAGAGATCTCAGTGCCCAGTTCAAACCTGCAAAAGGGTGAAATGTGCTGGGTTTCACAATTTGCAGCCCACTGCTTTAACCCACAGCCCTGATGGCGTGTGAGCACATCCCTGGAAGGCATTTCTCCATCTCCAAGGCCACTTCCCATGTCAAATCCCCCAAATTCCAGGCTGAGCAGTCCAGCTGGATGTCAAATATTCTCACATTTCCTCTCCATCACCCTGCTCTGGCTCTGTCCCAGAGCAGAGGGGAGGATCTCAGTGCTGGTATCACACAACGCAGGTTCCCTGCATACAGCCAGCTCACCCTGCTTTGCTCACATTGGGAAACCTCCAGGGCTCTCAGACGTAGGGAAAGGTTGATATTCCAGGCCAAAACCAGCTCTGAGTGCATCAAGGAGCAGAAACTGAACACGAAACCTTTCCAGACCCACTCCTGGACCTTGCGCAACGTCCCAGGGTTGAAGAACGCTGTGGAAAAAGAACAACACACACAAACTGTGGAGTGGGAGCAGCTTGAGGAGCTCTGGTACTCCAATTCCCACAAACTTGATTTGAATATAGATTATTCCTGCTTTGTTGAGGTAATCGATGATGTCCTGTGGATTTTCCCCTCTGCTAACAGCTTCTGTCTGTGGTTTGATAAAGTTGATTGATTATCTCCAGCCACACGTCATAACCCTGACCACAACTTGAGTCATTCTCTGCTGGCACCACACAGTATCTCATATGGATTTAAAGTTTATGGATTAAACTTGAAAAAAAATGGTAACTTGAAAAGAATTGGTATGTTGCATAGAATTCAATGGTGTGTACATAGAATGGTATACATAGAATGGTATACAAAGAATTCAAGAGTATAAAGGCAAAGATTAAAAGGGTTCTCAAATTAAAGACCAAATGCTGTTGATCAGCACGTTTAGATGTTAAATTCTCTGGTGGCACCATACAGTATCTTCAATGGATTTAAAGTTTATGGATTAAACTTGAAATGGTATGTTACATAGAATTCAATGGTATACATAGAATGGTATACATAGAATGGTATACAAAGAATTCAAGACTATAACTTCAAAGATTAAAGGTTCTCATATTAAAGACCAAATGTTGTTGATCAGCACGTTTAGATGTTAAATTCTCTGGTGGCACCACACAGTATCTCCAATGGGTTTAAAGTTTATGGATTACATAGAATTAAGACTATAACAGCAAAGATTAAAGGTTCTCATATTAAAGACCAAATGCTGTTGATCAGCACATTTAGATGGACGACAGCAAAGTTTTCCCAAATGTTAAACTGCAGATGACCATTCCCCGTGTTTCACTCAGCTTTTCATCAGCTCAGCCTCAGAGGTGAAGAAGCAGCTTTACTCCCAAGTGATGAGACCAGCCAGGTAGCAGAGGTGTCACAAATGTCATTATCACTCCTACATGGATGCTGGTAACTGGTGCAAGACAAACCAAGAACTGTTCAGGTAAGTGCCCTGCTGGACAAGCACCAGGAAGTTCATTCACCTCTCCCAGCTCAGCATGAAGGTGGAAAACACACAAAATACAAGGCAAGGATTCAGAGTGAAGTCCAAGCTCTGAAGCTTCAAAGAGCACCACTCCATTAAATCCCTGCAAATAAGGCAGGAATTCAACCTGCAGGGGCCTCAGGCAAAGAGAACATCACCTGGGCAGGTGAGACAGAATGTGCAGAGCCCTCCTTCAGCCCAGGATCCCCAGGGGAGCCTGGAGCTGGAAAGTCTCTGGAGGAAACTCCTTGCTTCCAGCAAGATGAATAATACACCTGTTCCCTACTTGTGAGCAAACACTACAAAGGAATAATTAGAACCTATCTGACCTGAAACCCACATGCCCATTACTGTGGTATTTTTCCACCTACTCCAGGTGAAACAGAAGATGGGCTGGACCTGGAAGGGGAGGGGTGGAGTGGCAGCCCAAGATGCTGATTTATAAAGCTGCAGCAAGCAGAGCTCTTTCTCCACAGCCTTGGGACAGGGAGCTGGTGCTGCCTGAAGGATGCCGAGGTGGGAGCAGCACTCCAGCTAACACCTGCTGGAACAGGACAGGGAGCCACCACCTCGGGGACATTCTGCACTCCAGGACTGCTCTGAGCCACCACAGTCCCCAGCTGGGCTTGGGCTTCTCATCCAGAGATTTTTTTGGCTTTTGATCCAGAGTCTTTGGCTTGGCTGCTTCCCTCCATCAGGAAAGGAATAAACTCACCAAGATGGTCAAGGTGGGTACAATGCCCAAAGAGCTGCCCTTTGTGCTTCTTCTTAAGTTTTATTTTGTGGATCTATACTATAAGTGCAGGCTAAGTGAAAAATTGAATTAATACCAGAAAACTTCTTCCCAAGTTTGCATTCTTGGGAAGAATTCTTGGACTGGCTGAGCCAAAAATCTGAGATTTTATGAAATTCTGAAGGTTAAAGGTTAACATAGGTCATGCTTATAAGTGAGCAATAGATTTTACTAACTTCATAAAATTTCTTTATTTTTCTCTTCTTTCTGCTAAGTTTTCCCAGCAGAGAGCTGTTGCCTTTCCTGGTTTCTGTGCTCTATAGGGATTTGAAAAGCTGAACAGATTTTTTGGGCTGGAGGGTTAAAGGGAAGAGGAGGAGGAGAAGGAGGAGGAGGAAGGTAAAGAGAAAAAATCCCAATAGATAAAACAGATCATGAATCTTCAACGTGGCAGAAAAAAAATTCATAACTTAAAACAGGCATGCTCTGTCTCTGGGATGTGCATCCCCAAGCAAAATCAAATGTGTAGGAATAATATTTCAGTCTGTAAAGTGCTCAAAGTGCTCAGCAGCTCTTTGCTTTCCCCTTCACCAAGAGACAACATCAAGATTTAAACACTCTTTTGGTTACAGGACATCTGAGGATAAGATGATAGATTTGAGTTCAGAACAGTGTTAAATAATAAGACACCCCAATTATTATTGTTTTTTCTTGCTGTTTCCATTATTTGAGCTTTCTTTATGTTATGGAGAGCTCTTCCCTCATTGCTGAGACCTCTCAGGAAGCCAAGCACTGGCAGAGCCCCTTTGTCCCACCAGGGAACACCCAGGGGGGCTCTCCTGAACTTCTGGGGTTTAATCCATCAGGAAACCCCTGGAATGGGGTCACCCAATGGCTCTCCCAAGGCCTGGCATGTGGTTTCCAGGATAATTTGGGAGCTGGAACGTTATCATTAATCAGCGGCACGGGAGGGAAGTTTGCCCTGCACACTGCAGAGTTAACCCAGGGTTTGGAAACAGCACAACTCCCGAGTTATCACTGAAAGCAAAACATTCCCTGAGGTGCAGCAGCCTCCCTGGGTCAACAGCTCCTGTGCCCAGTATCCCACTGCCAAAAAGAAGTGAATTGTTGGTTAAATCCCTGCCAGGTCTGAGCTCTGTGAGGGCAGAAACAGAGCAGCTCCTCCTTGGCATTCAGTCTGGTGTTGGCCTCCGTTCCTCACTCTGATTCAGTGCAAATATACATTGCTAAGTGTTAATTGTAATTAAAATTTGAATCTTGAAGTTATGGATCTGAAAAGCTCCAGGAACAAGCAAGCTCTCAATGGATAATTTCCCCCTCCCCTTTCCTTTCATGAATATTTTGCTTTTCCACTGATCTCTTCTTGGAGCTGATAAATAAATGAATAATTTTCACTGCTGAGGTCCTGGGCAGTATTTTCCTACACTTGTTTTAGGCCATAATCTGCAGGAAGTGTTGTACATTCCTAAAGCAATCCCTGTAATTTGCACCTGATAAAGTCCTGATCACAATCACAGTAACACAAACTGGATGGATCTCTGGATAAGACAGGAAAAAAACATCTTAAGTAGCCAGGAGAAAGTGACAGCAGGAATTTGTAAGTTGTCTAAAAAAGTAGATCTGCAAAATTTTGACTTTTTTGGGGTCTTTTACAGAAAAGGTCTGATGTTTACTCCGTTGAGATCTACGGGACAAAAGATCTGCATAAAACAGAGATCGAAGATGAAGAGGAGAAGCACAAAGACCAAAAAGGCAACAAGAAGAAAAAGAAGGCAGAAGATCTTAAGAAAGAACTGGACCTGGTGAGTGTTGCTGAGCCTCCTTTACACATTCCATGAAATCCAGGGAGTGTCCTGCACTGAAAATCCTGGCACAGGGAAGGATTTGCTTCCTCACCCTCCTGGAGTGTGCCAGAAAAACCCTGTGCAAGATTAATGCCCAAAATGAGAGGATGAATCTGATATAATTAAGCCACCAATGGTACAGAACATTATCTGCCCAAAAAGGAGCCATTCCCCAGATGGAATCACTGCCATCAGGATTTCCTGGCAACTGGCACAGCCAGCCAGGAGTCAGAGGAGAGGCAGGACCACTGTGCTCCAGAGATTCCAGAGCAGGTCTGAGCTTTAAACACAGGGGGTTTTACCCAAACTTTAAACACAGGGGTTTTTACCCAAACCAACTGCTCTGGCCTTCAAGAAATCCGTGTTTTCCTCCTGGCTCTCCACTGACCTGCTGGCTGCTCTTGGAAATGTTGCTTCCTCTCCACACATTCCAGTTTCCCAATCTGGAACATGAGGGTAATTATGCTGACCTCTTTTTGGGATTGCTGTGAGAGCAGCTCAGAGGAGAGGCCATTTACAGGCTGGATGGCATTTAAAAGCTCAAAGAACACCAAAATAAGATATTGAATCCAGGGTTCTCTCACCCGTTCACCCAGCAGGTTTCCAAGATCTGCCCAGCAGCAGGTAAATGTTTCTGTGTTGTCTTTGCCACCGGGGCTGTAACTCCACTCCCGTGTTTCTAAAGAGAAACCAAAGCACAGAGAGGAGAATTGACTCACCCAAGTACCCATGAATCACTCTGAGAAAACAATTGGGAGATCTCTCAAATTCTTGGCTTCTAAATCCCAGTTCAGCACAAGATATAATTAGGCCAGTGATACCACAGAGGTGTCACTGCAGGCCAAGGACAAGAGCTTTGAGATTTCCCTCTCCCACACCCTTTTTACCTGTGCTTAGAACCTGTTGTCTCTTTCCACCAGACTGAGGAGGATAATTCACATTCCCTAGCCTGGCAATTGAGGGCAGAGGTTGCTGTCACACACACTCTGAGCCCTGCAGCGTGCAGACTGAAATGATTTATCCAAAAGAAGCAGAAACATGAACACACCACCCTGTTCTTGTGACAGATTTGCTGGAGGAGGGAGCTATTTACAAAAGCACTCTGCAAATCAAAAGGGAAAAATTCTCATCTTCCACTGGAAGATATTTTGCTTATCAATATGCAGATTTGTCTAATTAATGAAAGAGGGGTGTCATACAAGCAACTTCATCCATGCTCCCAGATCCAGGCAGTTTGGAAATACAAACTCCAGCAGTCTGATGCTCTGCTCACAGTCCTTTTCTGTCTCTCTTGGGATGCAGGATGACCACAGGCTCAGCACCTCGGAGCTGGAGATGAAGTATGGTACCAGCATTGACAAAGTAAGTGCATAGGGCTTCCTGAGGAACTGGGGTGCCTCTGGCCTCCCCAGAGCTCCCAGGAGCAGGAATTTTGTTATTAGATGTGTGTGGGTGCCTGCATTGATGCTCCCAGTAAAGCTTAACCATCAAGCCAACGAGCACTGCCCTGGATTTAATGTGGAGTTTCTCTCGAGGCTGAAGAAAGCTGAGCTACTGCTTTGAAATCAAAAATGGGACCTCAGGGTTTTGCACCAGCACCTCATTTTTTCTAAAGCTGTTATCTGATCTTTTGATTTCACCACGATTCACTTTTCACTGTGACAGCTCATAGCCAAAGACTGCATGGATTGAGCTGATTTTGAAGGAAAATCTAGATTTGAGAATCTGCACCTGAGTCCCTTTGACACCTGACATTTGAATATCAAAGCACTGAACGTGGCCAGAGCCCAGACAAGAATTTCAAGAACCTCCTGAGCTGCAAACACCTTGTGGAAATGCAGAAGCAGCAGCAAAAGAATGTCAGTTTTCCCCTGGCTTTCCAAACCCTTAGTCCAGGTATATTGGATTGAAAGCCAACAGGATGGAAACTCCTGAAGGATGTGGCCCCAAATTCAGTGCTCCAGAAGAAATAAGAAATAGCTGTTTCTCCACAGCAGATAATTAACAGCAGCCACTCTGAAATCAGGAGGTTTGGAAATCAGAGTTGCAGCTGGTTTGTGACACAAACAACCTTGAAAGAAACAGCAGCACGGGCATTTTGCTCTGAGCTGGGGTAAAAACCTCTTTGTGATTTCATTGTAAACATGAAAAAACAGCAGCATGGGCATTTTGCTCTGAGTTGAAGTAAAAATCTGTTTGTGATTTCACTATGAACATGTGAAAAAACAACAGCATGGGTATTTTGCTCTGAGTTGAGGTAAAAATCTGTTTGTGATTTCATTGTGAATGTGTGGGGAAAAAAAGCACCATGGGCACTTCGTTCTGAGCTGGGGTAAAATTCTGTTTGGAATTCCAGTGTAAACATGTGAAAAAACAGCAGCACGGGCATTTTGCTCTGAGCTGGGGTAAAAATCTCTCTGTGATTTCATTGTGAACATGTCACCTCCTTCTGCAGGGTCTCTCAAGTGCAAGAGCTGCAGAGATTTTGGCTCGGGACGGCCCCAACGCGCTCACTCCTCCCAAAGCCACCCCCGAAATCGTCAAGTTCCTCAAGCAGATGATCGGGGGCTTCTCCATCCTCCTGTGGATCGGGGCTGGCTTCTCCTGGATCTCCTTTGGCATCCAGCTGGCCCAGGGGGTGGATTCAGCCTTTGACAATGTGAGTGGATGAGCGCCCACCCCGCAGAGCTGGGCGATTTCAATACTCCACAGTTACTCAGTAACTACAAGGGGCCTCTCGCTCTCACCAGACTCTCCCGCCGCCAAACACTTCTGATAAAAGCTCAAACACCACGACATCACTCACCCAAAGAGTGCCTGGGCAAAGGTTTGATAGCCACTGGGCATAATCACACAGAATTCTTGAGAATTCTGAGAGCTGTAAAAATGTCTAAAGACTTTAGGCTATGACTTCAGAATATTCCCCTTTGAGTTATATTCTGCTATTTATTTTTTAAATTTTTTACACTAATTTTTTCATGATTGTGTCAGTTTAGGGAAGGATTTTAGATTGTTAAAAGACACAAAAAAAGCTTTAACTGATCATTTGCAGGCCAACACCTGAATGTTCTTTTCTTAACCTGTCTTTTAACCTGGCCAAAACCTCACTTTAAAGCAGCAGAAAACTGATTCATTCTAACAGAGGAATTACAAAAATTTCTTTTAAATTAACCAGATTATATCTTTTATTGATCAGCTCTACCTCGGAGTAGTCCTGGCCCTGGTTGTCATCCTCACTGGCATCTTTGCTTATTATCAAGAAGCCAAAAGCACAAACATCATGGCCAGCTTCAGCAAGATGATCCCACAGGTGAGAACCACAATGCCTTTCAACTGAGGCCAAAATTCATCCCAATAAAGCCTGAGGGAAGCCCAGCAAGCCCAACTTGAATTTACCTCTTGGCAAATGACCCAGAAAAACGTCCTGAATCACAAACCATTGCTAAAAAGAACACGGTGGTTGCTTTCATGGATCTGTGAATTGTGGAATGTGAGATCCTTGTTCTCCATCCAGCACTGGGTTAGAGATCTCAGTGCCCAGTTCAAACCTGCAAAAGGGTGAAATGTGCTGGGTTTCACATTTTGCAGCCCACTGCTTTAACCCACAGCCCTGATGGCGTGTGAGCACATCCCTGGAAGGCATTTCCCCATCTCCAAGGCCACTTCCCATGTCAAATCCCCCAAATTCCAGGCTGAGCAGTCCACCTGGATGTCAAATATTCTCACATTTCCTCCCCATCACCCTGCTCTGGCTCTGTCCCAGAGCAGAGGGGAGGATCTCAGTGTAGAGGATGGCACAAAGCTAATTTTTGTCCCATTTTTGTCCCATTTCTGTCTTCCAGCAAGCTCTTGTCCTCAGGGATGCCGAGAAGAAGGAGCTGCCAGCAGACCAGCTGGTGGTTGGGGACATCGTGGAGATCAAGGGTGGGGACAGGATCCCTGCAGACATTCGCCTCATCTTCACTCAGGGTTGCAAGGTAAACAGGGCTTGGAAGAGCAAAGGAAAGAAGGAAAAGAGAGTTTGGAGTGATTTATTACATAGGAAGGATTTCTACACAGCCAATATGGATAATTAGAGCTGTGACTGGACATCATTAATGAAGTCAGAGAGCAGAATCCTGAATGTGATGCTGAGCTCCTCTAGGACTGACACCTCCCTGAACACCCAAGGAGTCCATGCCATGTTCTGTCTCTGCTCTTTGCCAGGACAGGGCAGATGCACCAATGCATGACTGAGAGTTTCTGCTGGAGGCAGATCCTCACAACTGTGGGGTTTCCTCAGGCTGCTGCTGAAAGTCCCACTGGCAGACACACAGACACACAGACACACAGCATTGGCTGACCTGAATTCCCACAGCAATAGGTTCTGGCAGGGACAGCAGCAGCTCAGAGAAGAGGCACTGAGAGGTGTTGATGTCACTGATTATGGGTGAAGCTGCCACCTCACCCCCCGGCTGGACACCTGTTTACTGCTGACTAATCTGGACATGTCTCCCTTTCATTAAAGGTGGACAATTCTTCACTCACAGGGGAGTCAGAGCCACAGTCCCGCTCCTGTGACTTCACCCACGAGAACCCCCTGGAGACCAGGAACATTGCCTTCTACTCCACCACCTGTGTGGAAGGTGAGCTGATCCTGAAACTGGGCATGGAAATCCCATTTTATCCTCTTTATATGTTTCTCCACTGGCTCCAGCCAGGTTTACCATCCTGTGTGCACATCTTTACATCCTTTTATCTTTTATGCTAGTTAATCTTTCACCTCTATTCAGCAACTTCAGGGGAACTGAATGTTTCTAATTTTAATTATTTATCAGCATACAGAGAGAAGGGCCCCCAAAAAAGGCACCTGCATAGGTGCTGCTTGGTCCTGCTAACTTATTTGAGCAATTCTGCTTTGAGGAACTTCAGAGAGGTTTAATTGCCCACATGAATTTTGACCTGAGCAGATTAAAGAGTGACCTTGAGGATGGTCACACTTGGCATTTGTTCCAATATGCAGCATGGCTATGGCTGCGCCAATCAACAGATTGATTTGGATTTGAACTGACGGCGGTTTCCTCACAGTTTTTCCATCAACACCTGTTGGAATGTCAGGCTGCAGCTTCCTCAGAGTGTTTGTGTGCCCTGGAGGTGACAGTTTTTTGTCCCTGCAGGCACTGCCACCGGCATTGTCATCAACACCGGGGACCGCACCATCATCGGCCGCATCGCCTCCCTCGCCTCGGGCGTGGGCAACGAGAAGACGCCCATCGCCATCGAGATCGAGCACTTCGTGTTCCTGGTGGCAGGGGTGGCCATCTCCATCGGGGTCCTCTTCTTCATCATCTCCATTTCCATGGGCTACAAGATCCTGGACTCAATCATCTTCCTCATCGGCATCATCGTGGCGAACGTGCCCGAGGGGCTGCTGGCCACGGTGACGGTGAGTCTGCGCTGGGGTTCCCCAGCTCTGGGCTGGGTTGGGTTTGGAGAGGGGTGGGGGTAATTATACCAAGGATAAACTCTTCATTTGGTAATTCTGGTGTAACTGAGTCATTCATCTCAAACCCAGCTGGGGGTTAAGTTCAAGTGCCGCTCTGCCTCGATGGCTGCCGAGTACAATGACGTGACTCATTTCCCCACCATCCGCTCCCACTTGGAAGTGGGGACATTGTACCCTGAAAGTCACATGAAAACTCCACTTATTACCAATTGTCCAGCACTAAAATCCCTCCCTGAGGTGCAGCACACACTGCTGGCTCCAAAGTGTGAGGGTGTTCGCAGGGGTCTTAGGATGAGGGAAGAGATGAGGATCTGACTCCATGTTTCAGAAGGCTTGATTTAATATTATATTAAAACTATACTAAAAGAATAGAAGAAAGGATTTCATCAGAAGGCTGCCTAAGAATAGAATAGGAAAGAATGATAACAAAGGTTTGTGGTTTTGGCCCTGTGTCCGAGCCAGCTGGGCTGTGGTTGGCCATTAATTAGAAACAACCAACATGGGCCAATCAAAGATCACCTGTTGCATTCCAAAGAAGCAGATAATAAATGTTTACATTTTGTTCCTGAGGCTTCTCAGCTTCTCAGGAGAAAAAATCCTAAGGAAAGGATTTTTCATAAAACATGTCTGCAACACCAAAGCACCCCAGCAGCAAACAATGAAGGGATTCATTGCAGGATCCATGGAGCTGGTGACCAGCAGCTCCCTACCCTTTTCATGTTCTTCCACCTCAAACAGCCTCTGATAGGACATTATTATTTCTATCAGCAGGCAGCAGGTTCCTATCAGCAGCAAATCTATCTGTGCTAGTTACAACCGAACCTCAGACTCTAAATTTAAAAAGGGAGAAAAAAAATGCACTGCAGCCAACAAAAATGAAAAAAATTTAAAATATTCTCTTACAAACCCTATAAAAGATCTAGCAGGAGATCACAGTCTTGTCACACCTGTGTGTAGCCACACCTTGGTGACAGCTGGACCCCTTCCCTCCTGCCAGGTGAGCCTGTCCCTCACGGCCAAGCGCATGGCCAAGAAGAACTGCTTGGTGAAGAACCTGGAGGCCGTGGAAACCCTGGGCTCCACCTCCATCATCTGCTCCGACAAGACAGGCACCCTCACCCAGAACAGGATGACTGTCGCCCACCTCTGGTTTGACAACCAGATCTACTCAGCTGACACCAGTGAAGATCAAACAAGTAAATGGGAAAATGGGGGTGTGGAAAGGGACACACACCTGGATCCATCCCAGGATGCTCATTTTTGGCGGCTAAATCAGACATATCTTCCTTCTACACATGGAAGTCCCTCCTTAGCCATGTGAGATGTGAAAAAAAGAATTAATATTGAATTCCACTCACAGGAAGTAAACCTGAAGGAGGTTCTACTCCAGAACCTTTTGCCAAGAGTACATTTAGGAGGGAATTAAGCAAACGAACATCATCCAAGCCCGTTTGCCAGCACTGCTGGAGGGAAAATTCATATCAATTTTTTTCCATAAAAGAAGCTGTCAAAAGAATAATTTTTTTCTGCCAATAATTCAGTTCTGTTTTTTCACTGTTAAGATTTTACTTGTGTCATGCAGCATGCTAAAAGATGCAATGTGTGTTTTGCTTCTCTCAGCCCAGCCCTTTGATCAGAGTTCCCCCTCATGGACAGCATTATCAAAAATTGTCACTCTCTGCAACCGGGCGGAATTCCGGCCAGGACAGGAAAATCTCCCCATCATGAAGGTACTGCTGACTTCACACCAGCTTATTTCCCTTCCTCTGAAATAGCAATGTTTTCTGTTTGGTTCTAACAATCTCCATTTTAGCAGTAAGTTCCTACTGACAGTGGTTTTACTGCTGTACACTCACATAAAAAGTTTAACACAGGATAAAAAACCACTGAGCCAAGAGCACAGAAATGCAGATTATCCTGAACTGGAGGAGATCCACAATCCCAACTCCTGGCCCTGCACAGGACAGCCCCAAGAACCCCTGTGCATTGTCCAAACCCAACTGTGCCTGCCAGGAAAAAGGCAAGACAAGTAGCAGAACAGCAATTACTGCACTGTTAATTTATTATAGCAAAGGTAAACATGCCTTAATTGATGTCTTTCCACATGACTGCTTGAAGGTAGTAAATTCTACTGACTGGGCTACCAGGACAAACCTGCTGTTTACTCATCAACACCATCGTCAAATTAATTTGGGTTTGTGCCTCAGCTCACCTGTAGTGCCCTGAGTGTGACCCCAAATCTGCTTTGCTGTGGCTCAGTTCTAACTCCAAGAGCAAAGCAGACACCCCCAAATTCTATTTTTTCCAGGATAACTTGAACATAAAAATGGAGATTCCTTGTTGCTGAAGTGTGCAGCATGCCATGAAATTGTGGAAATGTAAAAGTAAAATGTTTTCTTCCTTTGTGCCCACAGAGGGTCGTGGTTGGAGATGCCTCTGAGACAGCTCTGCTGAAATTCTCTGAGGTCATTCTGGGGGATGTGATGAGCATTAGAGCACAGAACAGGAAAGTGGCTGAAATCCCTTTCAACTCTACCAACAAATTCCAGGTGTGTTTCATTTTTTCTGGAAATCATGCCAGATTGTTTCTATCACTGGGCCTGATACAGCAAAGGGTGACCTGGAAGCCTTAATGGGGTGATTCAACAACAGAGAAAATCCAAGTTATAATAAATACAGTTCATTCCACTTGATGGGGTTCATGATTTCTTCATGGAAAAGAACATTAATCCCATGGCAAACTAGAAGGAAGTGAGGACAATTTGAGCTCTCCCAACCCCTCTCCTGTTTGTGCCACAGCTCTCCATCCACGAGACCGACGACCCTCAGGACAAACGCTTCCTGCTGGTGATGAAAGGGGCCCCAGAGAGGATTTTGGAGAGGTGCAGCACCATCATGATCAATGGCAAGGAGGAGCCTCTGGACAGCGAGAAGGCAGAAGCTTTCCAGACAGCCTACATGGAGCTGGGGGGCATGGGGGAGAGAGTGCTGGGTGAGTGCCTGGGAAAACGGGGTAAAACATGAAAATGGAGTAAAATCCAGCTGTAAAATGTGTGAAATGGGGTTTAAAGTCTTGGCACATCCAGCATGCCTGGAAAAATGGTTAAATGCCTGAGTTCCATGGGTAAGAGCAAAGCCTCTCCTCTTTCTTCCACATTTTCCTGCCCATCTCACCAACCCAAATACCTTTTCAGGTTTCTGCCACTTGTACCTGCCTGAGAACGAGTTTCCAGAGACATTCCAGTTTGACACAGATTCCATGAACTTCCCAACCTCCAACCTTTGCTTTGTGGGGCTCCTGTCCATGATTGACCCACCTCGTTCCACGGTGCCCGACGCTGTCTCCAAGTGCCGCAGTGCTGGCATCAAGGTGAGGATTTTACAGAGAAAACCACAGTGGGTTCACTACAGGAAGACTCATTATGATCATTTTAGGTATTATTTAAAGAATTTAAAATTTAAGATTTTCCACCACATTGCCACTAATTATCTTTCTAGCAACAACTACCAAAAATCTTAACCTTAGTTAAGACCATTGTATAATTTCAATTCAGAAAGTCCTGGGAGACAAAACATTTTCATTTAAGTAGGAATCAGACTAAAGGAACTGCACAAAACCCTCAAACCTGGAAATCCAAATTTGCAAAAGCTCAGAAACTTTCTCATCAGATCCATTTCTAGAACCCAGCTGGAATTACTTGCTTGGAAACAGAGTAAGGTGATTGATAGAAACAATTCTAGAGAAGGCATCAGGACACTGCTTTGAACATTTACCCAGAGGAATCACCAAGCTTAACACTATTCAAGTGGAACCTGAAGCAGTAATTCCCCTAATTTCACTCCCTGGGACTCACAAGTAAACTTTCAGCCTTAGGCAGAGCTGAAATCTATCTAAATCAAGGAAAATCGTATTTGGAATTACAGATCTCAGACGAGATGAATCCCAAACCCCAACCCTGATGAAATTTTCTGTAGCCTGAAGATCTGGCAATTTTTCTTTCAGAAAAGCAAGAAAAGGCTGTGCCTTATCTGTCAGGACACCTCAGTCACAAGGATCCATTTTAAGATGCAATATCCTAACAAACCCTCCCCACTGAACATACCTAATATAGATCCTTACATAAGGGCTCCTTTATTCTGCATTATTCTAATCTGGCTGCCTGTGATGAGTTCTTCCTCCAGAGCCCTGATAAAGCAGCCTCAGGAACAGAGGCAGAGCCCAGATGTTGATACAGAGCTGGGCAATTACCGCCCCTAATCTCCCTCTGCTGTGCACACAGCGCTGCTCTGACCCCAGAGTGCTTCCTGCTCCTCAAAACCTGACATTCCCCCTTATCTCCCTCCACCTTTGGCCATTTGGCACTCACTTGTCCCTTGCTCAGGTCATTATGGTCACTGGCGACCATCCCATCACGGCCAAGGCCATCGCCAAGAGCGTGGGCATCATTTCAGCCACCAGCGAGACCGTGGAGGACATTGCCAAGCGCCTCAACATCCCCGTGGAGCAGGTCAACAGGAGGTGAGAGCCAGCAGAGCCTGGGCAGCACCTAGGGCTCCATTTCCCTGCTCCCTCCACGGTGCTTTAATTCTACATCCTCGCTGCTTTCTGCTTTTTTTATGACACATTCTCACTCTTGAGTCATCTCCACCTAAATGTGTCCGCTTGGTGGTTTTCATCTCTGCTGCCCGTGAAGAAAATCTGGTGAATTATTCTTTGCACATCATGTGGAAGTCACTGTCACTGCCTGTTATACTAAACACACACACACAGAGCAAAATTCAGCATCACACGATCCAGTTTGGACCATCAGCCCAAATTCCTCCTTCACCCCTTAAATGGGGAAAAAATAGCATCACAAGGGAAGGATAAAAGGCTCTTTGCAGAAGTGATGTCTTCCTCTGCTCCTCCCAGTGAGAGGCCTCTTTAAAATGCATTTTCTGAAGCTTCAATGAGACCCCTCTGTATCCAGAAGTGACTGTGACCCACTCTGGATTTCTGCAGCGCCTTTCATTCAACTCCTGCAGATTGCCAACAAACTCCCCTGCAATTAACTCAATTTGCCGCTTCCCCGCCATCCAGCTGCACCATTTCCACCCTTCCAACACGAAAATTCACCCTGCCCTGCCTGTGGCTCTTGCAGGGAAGCCACGGCAGCCGTGGTGAATGGGATGGAGCTGAAGGACATGAGCTCGGAGCAGCTGGACGCGATCCTGCGCGAGCACGCCGAGATCGTCTTCGCTCGCACGTCGCCCCAGCAGAAGCTGATCATCGTGGAGGGCTGCCAGAGGCAGGTGAGGCAGGCCTGGCAAAGGTCACACACACACACACAGAGCAGGGTTTGGAGGCTGGAAGCCAATTCCCAGTGCTCCCCAAGCTCTGTTTGTGGTCTTTCACCCGTGCCAGAACATTATCTAACAGCCTGCCGCGAACGCTGCCTGGGCTCGCTCCAAGCCGCTCCAATTCCTGCTGCAGACACAGCTCCCGGTGACAAAAGGAGCTTTCCCTGGGTTTGCAGCTGTAGCCAGAGCATGGATTGTCCCTGGCGCTCTGAGAAGCACAAAAAGCCTCCTGTGCCCTGGCTGGGAAGGAGAATTTCCTCGGAAATTGTTTAAACCCAGATAAAAGTAACGCTGCTGCCACATCCTCTCCTCTTATCTCTTGTGGCTGCTCAGAGCCATGTCCTGCTGCCCACAGGAATGTTTGGGAGTGGAACTGGTTAGTGGCAGTGCTGGGTGAGCAGGTGAACTCACAGCTCTTTTCCAGCCTAGATTATTTGTGATTCTGAGGTATGAACCCCACAGAATGCCAGAGCGTGATTTATGTGCCACCAGGTCTTATCTGTGTTACTTCCCAGGGCTGCAATGTACCACCAGCTCTTATCTGTGTTATTTCCCAGGGCTGTAAATCAGGCAGCAGGATTTAAAGACACTTTGTCCCATCCATGGGCAATATTATGTAAAGCAGCCGGGAGCACAGCCAGCGCAGGAGGGAAAAAAAAATAATCACAGAGCTCTGTAAAAGATGAAAATTGCCATCAAAAGACTCTCCACTCAAAAATGACATCTTCCAAGTGGATTTTGTGAATTAAAGCCACACTAGTACTGTGCCTGGACTTTGTAGAAAAGAAGATGTTATAAGATATTATTTTATTTTTGTAGCCGTGCCAGCACTGAGCTTCCCAATCAGCATTTTATCAGCTCTTTGGGTTTAAGCCTGGAGGGCTCTCCAGAGAGTAAAAAAAAAGAGATAAAACTTTTCAATTTGATGTGGTTTTCATTTTTTGAATGGCCTCTGTTAGGCACACGGTGGGTAAACGTGTTCAGCCCTGCTCAGACTCCCACACTCCTGGCAGATTTGGCTCTTTAGGGATGAAAAGGAACACCCTCCCCCAGCCAGACTCCAGCTATGTTTAGCACTTAGAGCTTCTAAGCCTTTCTGTACATGGCATTATTTATAGGTAGTGGCAGTGTGCTCAATCCCCCCAGGGACAGGAAATTCAGCATTTTATTAATCAGTTTGCCTGGCTTTGTCCCCACTCTGAGCACCCTGCCTTGAACCAAGCCAGAAACTTCTGCATCAGCCAGAGCAGAGCCTGGGGCTGCAGGAGATGTTCAGGATGATAACAAAGAAGCTGAGTTGGATAATCAGAGTTTTCCATCTTTTGGATTAGTGCAGAAATTCCAGCACAGACTGAGGATGGTCAGAAGCTGTTGGGATAGGATGAGGACAGGCTCTAACTCAACAGTTACATAATTTATGAATCAGACGAAGCCTGGCTGTTTCTGTAGCGCTTCATTAAAAAATCCAGGACATTTTGTGTTAATCAAACCTCCCCCACATGTCAGAGGTGAACCCAGCTCTGCTCAGACAGGGATGGACCACGCACATAGAGCAGACATCCAAATCTTAAATCCTCTTTATACCCAGCTATCAGATTAATTGCATTTGAAATGCATCTAATTGAGATGCCCACTCTTTAGGATGCAGTGAATCACATCCCTGAATTTTCCAGGTCTCTACTGTAAAGGGAACCGCAAAAAACTCTGAGCTTGCTCTCCCCACCCTGCCCACCACCCTCCTGACCCCTGGCTGTGTTTGATGTGGGTACAGAGAGGATTCAAAACTTCCTATCAGCATTTTTCTATTAGAAATTCATTTTTCTGTGAGAAATTTAAGGATTGATGCTGGCAGGATCCACCCTCTCCTCCCAAACCCACATCTGGATGTTTTTGTGTGTTCCAGGGAGCCGTGGTTGCCGTGACTGGAGATGGAGTCAACGACTCCCCTGCCCTAAAAAAAGCAGATATTGGGATTGCTATGGGCATTGCTGGCTCTGATGCAGCCAAAAATGCAGCTGATATGGTCCTGCTGGATGATAACTTTGCTTCCATTGTCACAGGAGTGGAGGAAGGTAAGGATAATGTTGTTTCCCACTTTTTGAGCTGGAAACAGCTGGCAGGGCCTCCTGATCTTCCTCTCTTCTCTTTCTGGAATTGTGCATTTGATATTTGGGAAAACTGGGAATTAATTCCATGTCTGCATACGGCAATCAGAGAATAAGGAAATAATCTCCCTCCTCACACATAATAAAGATTTGCTGTCTCTGTTTGATTAGGCTTCAGATAAAAGCACTTCCTGACCTGTTCCAATGCACTCTGAAGCCTCACAAAGATAGAAATTATTTTCTCCACCTTTTCCCTCCATTATTTTCTCACACATCACCTTCAATGCGCTCCACCTAAGGCAGGAGCACTCATCCCACTCTTCTTTCACTGTAAAGAGCTTGTGGTTTCCATCACAACCACAGCATTTTGGGGAATGAGCTTTTTCCCCTCAAACTGCCTCCTCAAAAGAAATGTTTCATTACAGCTGAGTTTTCAGAAGCCTTTAAGGGAGGGGAGCTTAAAAACCCCAACAAAACCAAATTACCAAATGCATGATGAAACACATGAGGAAAGTAGAAATAAGCAGTAAAACTTTCCACCTCATTTAGTTAAATTGAACTTTTTCTTGCTGATAAAAATTCCCTTTGACAGCAGAATTTTCTCTTCCCCCAGGCCGCCTGATCTTTGACAACCTGAAGAAAACCATTGCCTACACCCTGACCAAGAACATTGCTGAGCTCTGCCCCTTCCTCATCTACATCATTGCCAGCATCCCCATGCCCATTGGCACCATCACCATCCTCTTCATCGACCTGGGCACGGACATTGTGAGTTGGGAGCTCCAAAGGCCTTTCCTGCTGGGAAATCCTGCCAGGGACAGGGGCTGGGGGTGGAGGCACATCCTGAACAGGGGATTTATCCTACAGGCAGTGAAAAAAGGGATTAAAAGCAGCCAGGTAGAGAGAAAGAAGAGTAGAAAACAACAACAACCTGCAGGGAGGGAGCAGAAAGCAAAGACAACTGATGCAGGCTAAAATCAGCGGTGAAAAATTATGTATAATAATAATAATAATAATAATAATAATAATAATAATAATAATGAATATAATTATACAATATAATAATTTATACAATATATACTAATATATAAATATATATAGCAATTATGTATTATAATAATAAAATAATTATAGAATATAATAATTTATATAGTATATACTAATATATAAATATATATAACAATTATGTATAATAATAATAAAATAATTATAGAATATAATTATAGAATATAATAATTTATATAATATTTACTAATATATAAATATATATAACAATTATGTATAATAATAAAATAATTACATAATATAATTATAATTATATAATTATATAATTATTTAATAATTATATAATTATTAAATAATAATAATATATATAATTATATATAAATTATATATATATAAATATAAATAATAAAATAATTACATAATATAATTATATAATATAATAATATATATAATATATACTAATATGTAAATAATATATAGCAATATCTTTAAATATATATATATAACAATATCTTTAACAATATATATAATAATATATATAACAAAATAATATCTTGTGTTTTAATCTAGAGATCAGAGGGATTTTTGCAGTTACACCTCACATTCCATCCAGCCCAGCCCAAGGGACATGGAAGACCCTTTAATTTTAAATTAATGTTCCATTATTCTTAACTTCCTCTAGCCTTTTGTATTGATCACCAGATCCATGCATATTTCAGATTTTCCCTGAAGTCTTTACAATTAATAGGAATTAATTAATAGGAATTAATTAATTATTAGGGATCCACACAGATCCTCCTCTCTGTTCTGCCAACATTCAGCAGAACCACTTGGGAACTACAAATTGCTGCTAAACCCCCGAAAATCAGGCAAATTCTGCCCCCCAGCCCCTGAGGGTTTGTTTCTCTTGCAGATCCCCTCGGTGGCTCTGGCTTATGAGAAAGCTGAGAGCGACATCATGAACAGGAGACCCCGCAACAAGAGGAGGGACCGGCTGGTGAACCAGCAGCTGGCTGTCTACTCCTACCTGCAGATCGGTGCGTTGGCCTCCCAAACTCTGACTTGTGGCAGCAAAGCAAGATCAAGCTGATTCATTTTAAAAAATATAAATTTACTCCTACCTGCAGATTGGTAGGTTGGCCTCCCAAACTCTGACTTGTGTCAGCAAAGCAAGATCAAGCTGATTAATTTTAAAAAATATAAATTTACTCCTACCTGCAGATCGGTGCGTTGGCCTCCCAAACTTTGACTTGTGTCAGCAAAGCAAGATCAAGCTGATTTATTTAAAAAAATATAAATTTACTCCTACCTGCAGATCGGTGTGTTGGCCTCCCAAACTCTGACTTGTGTCAGCAAAGCAAGATCAAGCTGATTCATTTAAAAAAATTTAAATTTACTTCTACCTGCAGATTGGTGGATCGGCCTCCCAAACTCTCTCTCTTATGTCAGCAAAGCAAGATCAAGTTGCTTTATTTAAAAAAATATAAATTTACTCCTACCTGCAGATTGGTGGGTTGGCCTCCCAAACTCTCTCTCTTGTATCGGCAAAGCAAGATCAAGCTGATTAATTTAAAAAAAATTAAATTTACTTCTACCTGCAGATTGGTGGGTTGGCCTTCCAAACTCTCTTGTGTC
>JAWWLW010000095.1:3670818-3695502 GCA_035041385.1 Myiothlypis coronata | reverse complement strand
AAATCAAGCCTTCTGATCATGGAATCAAGATCCTGTCTCTTCCATCCTCTACAAACCCCTGTGACCACCGACAACAGCCCTTGCCAGAATCCAGAGCTGGGCAGGATTGGACTGGGATCCCTCTTACCTGGGGACCTCACAGCTTCCTGCTCCTGCAAGGGTTAAGAACTCTGTGCTAAAACAATCAGGTTGTGACTGAAGAGCTGAGCTGTGAGCTGATAGCAGAGGAGCAGGAGATCAGCTCCAAAAGGGGGACAAACACTTTATTCTATTGAGTTTGCAGTGAAGGAGAAAAAAGAAAAGCAAGTGAGCCCAGCAGCTCCTTAAAACCCTGCTACAATCCATTTAACAAATTGTTTCTCCTCTATCTTCACCCTGGTTGTTCTTATTATTATGCCTGTTATCTGATGGTTATTTAATCTATATTTTGTAATTACTTCCCTTCTGTCTTTCACTCCAACATACATTCATTTTCTTGTTGCACTAATGCAGTGACCTACATTATCCGAGCTGTAAAAGTCAATTATGCTGCCTGTGATTTTTCAAGTGGTGTTTAGCAAATGGGTTTGTGTATTATCCACCCGTTACCCTGCTCCTTTACAAAAACCAGGTTTTCCCAGGCACCTTTTAAAAGCATCTCTGGAAATACAAAAGATATTTTTCCCAGAATCTGGATGTAAATTATACTGGGAAGGAATAGGGAATGTCCTGCCCACTCCTAGGGACAATACAGGGAGTGAAATCAGATGTTTCTCACTGTGGATTGGGAATTATTATCCCAATTTCAGTTTTCAAACTGTGTTTGAGCCTGTGGATTTTGCATCTCTGGCATTTAATACCAGGCTTTGAGTTAAAAACACGTTTGTGGTGTTAAAGGAATCAAAAATCATCTGTATCCAGAATCATTCCTACCCTAAATCATCTGTACCCAACCCACAACCACTTCCCAGGGGATGGCTGGGTGGGGATTGTTCTTTTATTAAAATTGCTTTGAGTTAAAACCATGTTTGTGGTGTTAAAGGAATCAGAAAATCATCTGCACCCAAAATCCTCTGTATCCAAAATCATCCATACCCAAAATCACCCCTACCCAACCCACAATCACTTCCCAGGGGATGGCTGGGTGGGGACTGTTTTTTTTTTTTTTAATTAAAACTGCTTTGAGTTAAAACCATGTTTGTGGTGTTAAAGGAATCACAAAATCCTCTGTACCCAAAATAATATGCACAAAATCATCCCTACCCAAAATTAATCATCTGTTTCCAGAATCATCTCTACCCAAAATTATCTGTACCCAAAATCATCCCTACCCCAACTACTTCCCAGAGGATGGCTGGGTGGGGAGTATTTGTTTTTTTAAACTGCTCTGAGTTGAAACCTTGTTTGTGGTGTTAAAGGAATCACAAAATCCTCTGTACCCAAAATCCTCCCTACCCAAAATCATCTGTACCCAAAATCATCCCTACCCAGAATCATCTGTACACAAAATCCTCTGTATCCAAAATCACCTGTACCCTAAATCATCTGTACCCAAAATCACCTGTACCCTAAATCATCTGTATCCAAAATCCTCTGTATCCAAAATCACCTGTACCCTAAATCATCTGTATCCAAAATCATCTGTACCCTAAATCATCTGTATCCAAAATCCTCTGTACCCAAAATCACCTGTACCCTAAATCATCTGTATCCAAAATCACCTGTACCCTAAATCATCTGTATCCAAAATCACCTGTACCCTAAATCATCTGTATCCAAAATCCTCTGTATCCAAAATCATCCCTACCCAAAATCATCTGTAACCAAAATCCTCTGTACCCAAAATCATCTGTACCCAAAATCCTCTGTACCCAAAATCCTCTGTACCCAAAATTACCTGTACCCTAAATCACCTGTATCCAAAATCACCTGTACCCTAAATCACCTGTACCCTAAATCATCTGTATCCAAAATCACCTGTACCCTAAATCATCTGTAACCAAAATCCTCTGTACCCAAAATCATCCCTACCCACAATCATCTGTACCCCAAATCCTCTGCATCCAAAATTATCTGTAACCAAAATCCTCTGTACCCAAAATCACCCCTACCCAAAATCACCCATACCCAAAATCCTCTGTATCCAAAATCCTCTGTACCCAAAATCCTCTGTATCCAAAATCATCTGTAACCAAAATTATCTGTAACCAAAATCACCTGTACCCAAAATCCTCTGTACCCAAATTCTCTGTATCCAAAATCCTCTGTACCCAAATTCTCTGTACCCAAATTCTCTGTACCCAAAATCCTCTGTACCCCAAACCCTCCGTGCCCAGCCCACAGCACCTCCCAGGGCATGGCTGGGTGGGGATTGTTTGTTTTTTAATCAAACCTCCCTCATTAATGCCTGGAGCTGCCCTGCCCTGAGATGTTCCCCTGCAGCCTTTCCCAGGTTTCCTGTGCAGTTTTGGGATGTGAGCATGTTACAGATGAAGTTTGGAGCCCGTGTTAATGAGCTCTCCAGGCCCAGGCTAATTTTGTAGTGGAAGAGAAGGAGATATCAGAGGGGATTTGATGGTGAGAGGAGCAATCATCACAAAGCTCTGCCTCTCCCCTGGTGTGGAGGCTGATTGCTTTATTATTCCACATCACAACAGGGCTCAGGGCAGCAGCATCACATCAAAGACTGCAAAACCTGGAATTCTTGGGGTCATGCTAATTTCTATTTTTATTATTAAAAATAATATTTCTACTATTATTATTATTATTATTATTGTTATTTCCTATTTTTATAGTTAAAGTTGGAACGTTTACTAGGAAGATTGTCCTTCTCTCATTCTTTGTTTTTTCCCCCCTCCCACACCTCTTTATTCACTATCTACACACGCAAAAAAATGAAAATTGAAGTGGTTTCCTGCAAGCAGGAACTTCTGTGCTGTTCAAGTGCTCTGGTGAGCATTTCCTGATTTAAATGTGTGGCATTTCTCCCCCTCAGGCATTTGGGGATGGATCCAGAGGTGCCACTGTCATTTCCAACAGCACATTTGAGCCCAGCCTAAGTAGCATCTGATTTAGTTTGGCTTTTGTTCCCCCTCACAATCCCTCCTGTTAAAAGCAGCTGTTACTCCTTCATTTAAGGCACAGGAAAATTAAATGACTTGCCTGAGGTCATGAGCAGAACTGGGAACAGAATTTCTTGCAAGTCTGAGCTCAGTGATTTAATTGCAAGCTGAAATCCATAGGTGAACATTTGCACCAATTTTTTTTTTTTGGGGTGGATGTAGAGTCTGAGATTCTTGAGGGATCTTTCCAGATGGATCATGAGCTGGTTTTCCACCTGGTTATATTTTTATGTATTTTATGATACATCAAAAAAAACCTGTTTGGGTTGTTTTTTTTTTTCATTATAGCATTTTCCAGGGTGATTTGCAAACACGGTTATTTTCAGAAATTACAAATGAATATCAGAATAACCAGGAGGTCCCTGTGAAATCTTGAGTATAGCTGGAGAATAAAAATAAATAAGGACATTTCAGCCTCATTTTTGAGCTCGTGTTCCTCCTGGTAGCCCTGGCAGTGCAGGGATGTATGCCTGGGGCTGGGGAGCTGCAGCCAGCAAGGAGCAGCATTTAATAGCTCAGTTGTAAATGTGAGAGCATCTTGTCCCTGTCTGTGCACAGATTGGTTTGGAGGCCTGGAAATGTCTGAATTCTGATCTCTGCTCACTGGGAGGTGTTCAGCAATCACATCTCAGTGCTGTAAGCCCAGCTGGGAAGATAAACCTGAGCAGGAGCTAATGCTACAGGAGTTAAAAAAATAATAAATCTGTTTTAAGAACCATATAAGAGAAAATTTGATTTCCACCAGCCTGGTGTTTATAGACTGGTGTTCTCTCCTCTCCAGGAAGCCAATCTGAGCTTCCACGGGGTTCCTGCTGGAGGAAATCAAATCAAAAAAGGCAATTCCTGCAGGTTTGTGGTGGCTGAAGGGCAGGTGAGGATGGCCCTGCAGGTGTAGCTGGGAGGAGATGAGAGCACGGGAGAAGGGCTCAGCAGGAACAAGCTGTTGTTGTCCTAAATGCACTTCTAAAAATGCCTGCTCCCAAAAATAGGAAAATGCTGCTGTCTGCTCTGAGTTCCCTCATCAAACCAGGGGGCTCTGATGGAGAGGGGAGGTTCTGTCTGCTGCCTGGGGGAGATAATGGCAAAAACCAGGCCAGAATTTATAAAATCAGCATGTCAGCCTTCCCCAGGACAGAGACGAGCTAGTTCTGCCCAGAGAGGAAATTTTAACCAAAACTTTATTGAATTTTTTAAAATTGACTTGAGAAAGAGGAAGAGTTTAGAAAGGTTGCAGGCTCACCTTTTGGTGGTAAGGCTGGCAGTGTCCTCATGGCCACTCTTAGAACTGGTGTTCTCTGCCAAATTCCTCCTGTCCTTCTCCTCCTGGAATCTGCTGCCTTTTGTATTTGCTGGGAATGTCCCAACAAAGGCAGGAATGATGAATCTGACTCCATGTCCTCAGAAGGCTAATTTATTATTTTATGATACTATATTATATTAAGAATAGTAAACTATACTAAAGAATACAGAAAGGATACTTACAGAATGTTGAAAGGACAATAATGAAAAGTTGTGAATCTTTGCAGAGTCCTGACACAGCTTGGCTGTAATTGGCCAAAGAGTGAAAACAACTCACATGAAACCAATAAAACAATCACCTGTGGGAAAACAATCTCCAAACCCATCCCAGCTGTGCATGAGTGTGCAGCAGCTCCTCTGCACGTGGGGCTGGGGCTCTGCAGGAGCTCCAGCAGGTTCTCAACCATATGGACACCCAAACTCATTAAAACCAGGCTGAAAGTCAGGATTTTGTAATGGATAAAGTCAGTTTTAACAGATTTTATATTGTATTTGTGTTGCCCCCAGACAAAGGAAGGAATGATGAATCTGACTCCATATTTTCAGAAGACTAATTTATTATTTTATGATACTATGTTATATTGGGACTACTATACTAAAGAATACAGAAAGGATACTGACTCATTGCTAAAAAGATAATAATGAAAAGTTGTGACTCTTTCCAGAGTCTTGACACAGTTTGGCTGTAATTGGCCAAAGAGTCAAAACAACTCACACGAGAGTCCAAGAAATCACTTTTTGGATAAACAATCTCCAAACACATTCCACATGAGCAAAACGCAGGAGAAGCAAATCAAATAATTATTGTTTTCCTTTTTCTCTGAGGCTTCTCAGCTTCCCACAGGAGAAATCCTGGGAGAAGGGATTTTTTCAGAGAATGTGAATGCCACAGCTGCCAGAGGGAAGCAGGAGGATGGATGGGAGGCCCCAGGTTGTTTTTGGAGTGTTTTGGAAGAGCAGGACACATCCACTGCTGTGGAACACATCCACATTCACATCCAGGGAATTCCCACTCCATGCTGACTCCCAGGAAGGCACATCCTCCTTACTGAGAGTGAAATCTTCTTATTCCCTTCACCTGCAGGGAATTCTCTCCCAGCAGCCCTGCCCATGGCCCCAGGAAGGAATTTAATTGTTTATTCCAGGAAGGAATTTAATTCAATTTTATCCCTGTGCAAGGGCTGCCAGCTGATTTTGGAGTGCTGCTGAAGTGGAAGTTTCCAAGCCACACCTGAGGGAAGCATCCTTAGTGCAAGAGATTTCTACTTTAGACTCACAAGAAGTCTTTTTAGTCTCAGCTCTTTTTACCTGAGATTAATTTTTCAGGGGAAAGATGCCCAGTGGCCCAGCAGAATAATTATTTTCTCCAAATCCTCTCATATAAAAGGAAGAGGAAACTCAGTATCTTTCAGTAGCAGAAAGATTAGAGCAGGTGAGAGTTGCATTTAGTGAAAATGAAGGTTTTGACTGCAGATCTTTATGCTCTTTATCCTGAGATTGGAACCCTGAAAAAACTCCAATGACTCTGTGGCCAATTACAGCCAAGCTGTGTCAAGATTCTGGAAAGAGTCACAATTTTTCATTATTATCTTTTTAGCAATGAGTCAGTATCCTTTCTGTATTCTTTAGTTTAGTAGTCTCAATATAATATAGTATCATAAAATAATAAATTAGTCTTCTGAAAATATGGAGTCAGATTCATCATTCCTTCCTTTGTCTGGAGGCAACACAAATACAACATCAAATCTCTTAAAAAATGATTTTATCCATTACAAATTCCTGATTTTCAGCCTGGTTTTAATGAGTTTGGGTGTCCATATTGTTGAGAACCTGCTTATTGGGTAAAAGGAGTTCAGTGAGGGAAAACGAAGAGAAGGAAAAGAAAATAAAGAGGGGGGAAAATAATTGAAGTACTTTAAGGGCAGAAGGTGAATGGATTGCTGTTCCTGGAGGAGCTGCTGAATAAATAAATTATTGGGATGCTCTGAGTGGTTCCCCAGCCCTGCCCAGGGTGTTCCTGTGCTGCTGCTCCAGAGGGAGCAGGGGGATGTGCAGAGCTCTCCCCTCCAGGGTGACTGAGCACGGGGCATCCTCCCTCTGCTCCACTGGACAGGCAGTCATTTATTGATATATTTGTGCATATATATTTATAGATTTATTCTTATATTTATATTTTTATATATTTCTCTATGTTAACACTGTATATACACATATATATTTATATAAAATAGTTCTTGCTGACCAATGTGTTGCAATAAGCACCTCTCGCTTGGTAGGCTGTCATTTATTTATATATATGTGTATTTGTATATATATCTATAAATATATATATATATAAATATATATATATTTATTTGTATATATATATAGTATTTATATATATTTCTGTATTTCTCTGTTGTTAACACTATTATTATATATATATATTTATATAAAATAGTTCTTGCTGACCGATATGTTGCAATAAGCTCCTCTCACTTGATAGACAGTCATTTATTTCTATATTTATAAATATGTATTTATATATATATTTATTTGTATATTTCTAGGACTGTTAACACCATTACTATATATATTTATATAAAATAGTTCTTGCTGACTGATGTGTTGCAATAAGCACCTCTCACTTGATTTATTTCAATATTTATAAATATGTATTTATATACATATTTATTTATATATTTATAGGACTATTAACACTATAAATGTATACACATTTATTTATATAATGTATACATATGTCTATATCATTTATGTACACATATATTTCTATATTTATATAAAATAGTTCTCACTGACCCACGTGTTGCAATAAGCACCTCTCACTTGATTTGTTTCTATATTTATAAATACATATATTTACATTTATAATTTTCTCTTTATATATTTTTCTGTATTTATAAATATATTAATATTTATATAATTCTCTAACTATTGCTAAAGCATTGTTACATATCCCCATACATATTTATATAAAATAACTCTCACTGACCGATGTGTTGCAATAAGCACCTCTCACTTGATTTGTTTCTATTTATAAATATATATATTTATATTTTTATATTTCTCTGGCTATTGCTAACACCATTGTTACATATCCCCATCTATATTTATATAAAACAACTCTCACTGACCAATGTGTTGCAATAAGCCCCTCTCACTTGATTTGTTTCTATTTATAAATACATATATTTATATTTTTATATTTCTCTGGCTATTGCTAACAGCATTGTTACATATCCCCATCTATATTTATATAAAACAATTCTCACTGACCGATGTGCTGCAATAAGCAGAGCACAGAAAGTGTGGCAGATGTGGGTTCAAGGCCCTGGAAAATTAAACATGATGCCTCTTTTTGCACTCCTACATGAAAATACATCATTTTACCCATCTGTCCTGAGACTGGGCAGATGCTTCACTGGAAGACCGTGCTCTTTATGTACTTTTGTGGCAATAGTGTGTGTAATTGCTGAATTATTCATCCATTTTTTGTGTCAGCTGTAACCTACCCCAGTTGTTTTCCCTCCTCTGCTGGTCTCTGTTTTCTCGTGTATCAATCAACACCAAAGCAGCATCCTCAGCTGGCACTCCTGGAACTGAAAGCTGAAAAAACCTTGTGTTTTCTAAAATATTCTGGGTATTCTAGCAATATCCATATTTTGAAGACTCAAAAACGGAACTGGAATTCTTTAATTCAGTTTAATTCTTTGATTTAATTAATTCAAGGTGTTGTTGGTAGAGCTGCAGCTGGTTTGGATTCTGCTGAGGTCACTCCAAGGAGTTTCTCTCATCAAGGTCTTGTTTGGGAGGATGAATGAGGAAATAAAATCTAGGAATAAACTGCTAGGAGAATTTAAAACTTTTTCCTAATTGCTTCCTCCATCTGCACCAAAAAGAAATCAACAACTTCCAAAATCAGCATTAATGTCATTCCTGATTTTTCTAAAGGTTTGGTCCTTCAGGGCACACTCCCTTTCCTTTATAGCAGTCCCAGGCCTGGATGGGAGGTAAAGCTGATAAAAATGGGAAAAATTTGGTCTTAATTCCCATTTCAGAAGTAACCTGGGTGGGGAAGGAATTCCAGGTTGCTAAATGGGACTTGTTGTTTCTATAATAATAAATAAACAACAATCTCATTTCTGATTGCTGAGGTTCTGCTTGGCAAGAGGGGTGTGTTTGTACAGATGGCCTTTGCTACTGTTCAGAATAAATGGGGTTTGGGGCTGAGTTTTTAGGAATAGTAAAAAAGAATGATTATTTTAAAAAATATTTCTTTTTAGTTTTGTTTATTTTAAAAAATGATTATTTAAATAAAAAGATTATTTAAAAACACAAATCAAATTAAAAAAAATAACTAAAAATCCCCTCACAACACAAAAAACCACCCTACTCCAAAAAAAAAACCAAATTTAAACAAATAAATTCCCCCAACCTCCCCACCAAAAAACCCCACAACCAACCCCAAAAAACTTTGATTGCAAAAGCGAAATGAGCTAAAGAGAAAGGAGGAGATCTCCCTGAACTGAACGCAGCCAATTTTAACATTCCCAGTGCCAGAGGCAATTTGAGGCAGTGGAAACGTAATGGAAAAAGCCCATTCCTGAGGCTGCCTTCCAGCACGCTGTATCTGGGTCCTTAATGCTGACAAATCAATGATCTAGAAAATAAAATCCCTTTCCCATTATCCAGATGGGCACACAAATTCTTCTCCAACTTCGAGACGGAAGCACCCAAAATTTTCAATTAGCGTTTCACGTCCCACTACCTTAAAATTCGAAGTAATTAAACGGGAGCAGGGTGCAGACCCTGGTGAGGAGCTGCTTTTCTCTCTCCAAAAATCAGATTTGATTGATGCAATCCCTGACCTCAGCTCAGGATTCTCTGCTGACACCCTAAGAGAGGCACTGGAGCAGAACTCTGAAATTGAATTACAACCTTTGTATCGAGCCAGAGAGCCACGTTGTGATTATCAGGCCCTGCCTCTCTGTTTCTTCCTCCTGAACTCAACTTTCCTTCTTTTATTTTTTTGTGTCTTGACAAGGTTTTTATCTCTGGTGCCATCAGGTGATGTCCTGGTGGCTCTGCCTTCATTTGTGCCCAACTCAGAGCAGAAAAAGGCACAGGGAGGATTTGGGGGAGTGGAAATTTGCTTTGTTAAATCTTCAGCATCTCAGAAAAACTTTAATCCTGTCAGACCTGTCCATGTTAGGAGAGTGAGTTGGATTTAAATATTCTTTTGTGCCTTAAAAATGCTCAAATTTGATAAAATTTAAACGTGCCAACGTTTCCCAAAGGTGGAAATGGTGGGTGTGCCACACATGTGGGATGTTGGCTGTCTTAATCTGACAGAGGAGCCTCCTCCTATCACAAATGGAAGGAAATTTTATGATTTCTGTTCATCAGTGCAATTAATTGGAGCTTGGATCAATTTGGGTTGATTCCCAGACCTCAGAGTTCACCCCAGCTGCACCACCTGAAGAATTTTGCTCTGCTGAAGTAGCAGATGTAATTAAATTTCTATGAAATTCTGGGAGTTTTGGAGTTGCATTGCTTTTACCTGGCAGCTCGAGGTGTTTCACTGAGGGGCAGCCCTGGGTGTTTCACTGTTGGGCTGTGCTTGATGCAGTGGCCAAGATGGGAAAGTTTTCCATGGAAAAGTTTATTCTGGACCATCCATGTGCCCAAACATGCAAAGGAAACTCAGCTCCAGAGATTCTGGCTCCACACAAACTCAGATTATTGAGGTCTCAGTTTAAACCTTAAGGGGAAAATGCCAGGGGAAAAGGAAACTTGAGCTGACTGAAAAATGGCAGAACTCTGGAAACAAAAGGGCCAATTCTTCTCTTGTCAGCTCCCAGAGGTTTGATGATGTGAATGGCTAAGGCAGGGTATAAAGTCACTTTTTACAATAGAGACTGTCATAATTTGCCAGTTCCCTGGATGTAATGGCAGTGGAATTACATCCCATTTTGTTTTCAAATACGTAAATACCACTTATCCTTATGACTAGAAGGTTAATTTCATGACAGCATAACAGCCTTGGATATTTTTCTTAATGAAATGCTTCTAAACTCCAGATATTTAACTACATCATATTTATGGTGTAATTATTCCTACTTGCTTGGTGCATTTCCAGTTACATAAATTGTGCTGGTTTCAAATAGGCTCAAACAAATGCATTGTGTACTGTAATTGTTGGATAATTACAGTGTGCTTAGATGGTGATGAATGGTGTTCCAGCAGAATTTTTGCTTTTTTTTAGTTCATTTTTAAAAATTATTTACTGTCCCCCCAAGGTTCCCAGACAGGTTTCATGTCCCTTTCTTTGACCTTTAAGGCAGAAAACACCAGGAGAGTTGAATCGTGAGTTGCTCTGGATTAATCCTCGTGGTTAATTGGCTTCAGCACCCAGGAGATCACAGAGCTGATGAAATTTGTCCTCAGAAAAGCCCCAGGCTTTGGTGGCTTTGATTTCCTAATGAAAAGCTGTCACCCTCCTTCTGTCAGGAGCCTTGCTGCATGCCTTGACTTAAATTTCCCTTTTCACGGGAATTCCCTGGGGATTGTGTTGTGCTTGTCTCCTGCCCCTCTGTCATGTCTGACCAAGTTGTCTCGGATTTGTTTGGAGAGTAGAAGATGCAGATTAAGAGGTGAAACCACTGTGAAAGGCTGAGTGTTGTTTTCATGGGGAACAGGGTTAAAAATCTGCATATTTCCAATAAAGCTGGAGGCAGAAGAGTCCATTTACACCAACTTTTATTGCCTGTTCTCAAACTTTATTTTAATACAACTTCAGGAAAAAAAAAAGTTTTATCCTGACTCTATAGCAATTAAGATAATGGAATTGATAATGAAGTGACAATATTTGCTCTGTTCCATGTGCTCAGGGACACTTTCACAGGTAAATTATCATTCCCTTCCCTGAAACTGGGATCTGCAGCTGCTTGCTGGAATTTCAATCACTTTGTCTTCCCCATTTTATTTTTTAAAACAGATCAATGTGTGGTGGTGTTTGCAGGGGTCCCAGGACGAGGGAAGAGATGAGAATCTTGACTCCATGTTTCAGAAGGCTGATTTATTATTTTATGATATATATTATATTAAAAGAAAATTATATATTAAAACTATACTAAAAGAATAGAAGAAAGGATTTCATCAGAAGGCTTGAAAGGAAGGAATGGAATGATAATAAAATCTTGTGACTCTGAGCCTAAGCCAGCTGACTGTGATTGGCCATTGATTGGAAACAACCAACATGGACCAATCACAGATGCACCTGTTGCATTCCACAGCAACAGATAATAATTGTTTTTCTTTTCTTCTGAGGCTTCTCAGCTTCTCGAGAGACAAATCCTGGCAAAGAGATTTTCCAAAAAATATCATAATGACACCCTCTGACTCCATGGCAGCTAAAATCTGTGGTTAAAACAGCTCCATCAATTTGGGCAGAGTCAGAAATAGCTGTGGTGGAGGCTGCTGGGGCACCAAGGAACAGGTTCACTTTCCATCAGTTCCACAGGCAAAGTGCTGCACTCTAAGGGGCAATTACAGCTAGAAAACTAACATTTTTTCACATTATTTTCCAAGATTGCCAAGGATTTCTTGCTTAAAAAACATTGCAACAAAAGAATGGGATAAAATAGTCCCTTCTAACAGGTTTGCCAATTAATCAGTATAAACAAGCCTGGCTTGTATGCAAATATTGAAGACTGGTATGTGCCCTTATTCAGATCAGGCTTTACTCTGTTTAACTAAACATTTCATTTAGTGTTTAAAAGAGCTAAAATTTGGATAGTAAAATGTGAATGCAAAAATATATTTGAGGTCAGGCTATGTGTGCAGGATTCTAGATTCCAATCTGACCCACACCCTTTCATGATTAATGTTCACTAAAACCCAAAAATTCTATCAAAAGAGGTGTGAGGTCTTGAAAGATAGCAGAGAGTAATTAAAAATATTTTATCATAAACTTTTCCACTATTTCTATGCAATTCCCCTACATTTAGTCCAGGTATCTAGAAAAGAAAATGTTACAAGAAGCAAAAAAACAGAAATTGATAGAAAAAAAATGGAAAAACAGAAAATAGAAATTTATAAAGACAATAACTGCAGGGACATGAGCAAACATAAAAATGCCAGTGGTCTGTGCAACTTCCATTTACATGCCAAGCTGTGGGTCAGGCCATCATCCTGGAAGAGTTTTGACTGGAGTACTTGCTTTTAGCCTAATTATAATAATTATTAGGAATTATACCTTTCCTGATCTGTCCTCAAAATACACTGAATTTTCAGGTTGTTTGTGGAGTGATGAGTTTTCAAGCTATGTTGTGTCAGTCAAGCCTTTTTCCACTTCACTGGTAATACCTCCCTGGATTTCAGTGATAATACCTTTAAATGAGAAATCCCATAATAATAATAAAAAAAAATATAAATAAAAATAAATATTTCACATAGGTTTTGTGGTGTCTGTTTATATTTAATTTGATCATTTATAATCAGGCTTCCTCCTTTTGAACTCACATAACAAAACATTCTATATTCATCTGATTTATTCTCATTTATCATTCCTGGATGATTTTCTTTTAATGGATATGCTATTAATCTTTATAAATTCCTATAATCTCTGTTAGATGCATGATTCTAAACAGACAAGAATTCCAAAGAAGAAACCTAATTACTTGAACATGCAGGATTGAATTATTTACTTCAAAAGTGATTTCTCTGAAGGAAACCTTTCCATTACTTGTGATTGTCATTTTTTAAATTGATAAATCAATACTTGATGTTAGTGGTTTAAAACCAAGCCTTAGTTTTCAGAAGCACGTGCCAATGCCAAAATGGAAACATTAGACATATTTACTGTCACTTTTTGGTTCACCACAAAAATTACAAGACAGGGAGGGCAGAGGAAGCTTTCATTAATGGTATGAACCCACGAGCTGAATTTATTCTGCTGCTACTGAGCATTGATTTTTAAATTGCTCTGTGCTCCACACAGAGCACATACATGCTGAATAATCTGGGTATAAGAAAAGAGAACTGTAAAACTTAAGTGG
The DNA here is from genome assembly GCA_035041385.1 of Myiothlypis coronata. Lineage (NCBI taxonomy): Eukaryota > Metazoa > Chordata > Aves > Passeriformes > Parulidae > Myiothlypis > Myiothlypis coronata. Next base: position 3,682,043 of record JAWWLW010000095.1, on the reverse strand, counting down.
GAAAAGAGGCATATGTAAAAAAAAACCCCAAAACAATCTACTGTGTTATGGAATTGCAAAGGTTCCAGTAAGTAAGGAGGAGAGTAAATCAGAAATTTTGCCAATTCAGTAGCTGCTGTGCCAAATTGTAGTAGGAATTTCCTTTCCAAGAGCTACAAGATTTCCTAGTTTAGAAAATTTAAATTTTTTTGTCTGTCACTGCACATATATCAGTGGAAAGGAATTGTCAATCAAGTGAATAATTGCAGTTGTAAGTATGAATCCACATCACTGCTGTCCAGCACAAATGGAATTTGGAAATGCTTGGAGGCCAACATTTACAATGTCTGGTTTAGAGTCCCTGAAATAAATAATCAGGATTAAAATCAGGTGTGAGTTCAGCACTTGTTACTTCTTTCTTACTTTTCATAAAGCAACAATCTGAGAATAAATCAGATACATATAGAATGTTTTGTTACGTGAGTTCAAAAGGAGGAAGCCTGATTACAAATGATCAAATTAAATATAAACAGATTATAAATTGATTATAAATGATCAAATTAAATATAAACAGATGCCTCCAAGCACATGTGAAATATTTATTTTTATTACAGGTTTTCTCATTCAAAGGTATTATCACTGAAACCCAGGGAGGTTTCACCAGTGAAGTGGGAAAAGGCTTGACTGACACAACATAGCTTGAAAACTCATCACTCCATACACAACCTGAAAATTCAATGTATTTTGAGTACAATGTATTCCAGATGAGGAAAGGTATAATTTTTTATTTTATTTTTGATTTTACCAATTGTTTATAGATCATATACATCCAAACTACGGAGTCCTTTATCTTTAAAATTAAATTATTTTTTTTCTAGTTTCAGCATTAGTCATGTCTTAGGTTGTCTTTCATGTAAAATGAAAATATAGGACAAAAATAGTATTACCTTACATAAGAAATTGTCCTTTTATAGACAGTAGTGGAGTTTAAGAGCTATGTAGGCTTTGTGCTGACATTTATTCTTGGGGTAAATTTCATAATACACAAGTCATCCTTTCACTCTGATTAGTTCACAGGTACCTAAGTATGGCAGAAATCACTTCTCTTGTAACTTATTTGTGGGAATAAATGCAAATACCTGCAATTACACCCCCCTCAGGCTTTGGAATTTCAATCACCTCAGAGATTCATGTCAGTAAAACTGAAATGCCTGAATCTTTGTAGAGAGAAAAGCCGAAAAGAATTCGTGTATCCCCAGAAAACTCCAGTGGATATCAGAGTGAATATATTTGATTCTTTCTTAGCAGCATTTTCTTATAACATTGTTGTTTTTTTAAACACTGAGCCACTGTGGTGGGAAAAAAAAAAGATATTGGGGCTCTAAAATAATGTGATAAATATTTATTTATTTATGTATCACATTATTTTATCACATATATTTATATCACATATTTATAAATATTCTGAGCATCTATCAAAACACTAAAAAACCAGTTTTTTGAGCTTAAAGAATTTGTGACATCTGACAGGCTGATTTGAAAGGATTAAGGTGCAGAGGAACAGAGGCAGCATGAGAGAGACAACTTTGATTTATTCATTACTTTGTAATGCCAGAGCGTAAGTGAAGTAAGCAAGCAAGTTGTAAGTAATAAATAAACAATTTCTAATTTAAAAAGAAGATTAAATGCTGGGTTTTATTGAGGATTTGTCCCTGCTACCTACCTCTCCAGTGAAATTCTTAATCTTTTCTACATTGGCTTTGCTGTGGAAACTGATGAGTGCTCAGTTCATCTCAGGGGACAGAGATGCCAAATCTGGGGTCCAGTTTTGGATGTGCCTATTTTTGATGTGTTGTGTGTTAATCCAGTGAGATTCCTGCTTCTGCTGACTGAATTTAGGCCTTAGCAGTGTTGTGACTGCTGGGAAGGAATCTGGAAGTATTTACCAATTTATGTGCCCATTTTTACTGGTTACTCCTCAAACATGTGAGAGTTCAGCTGGAATGTTTCACTTCATCCTTTGGAAACAGACTCCAACTCACTTTGTTATTGGTTTTTGGGCTGATTGAAATGATCACAGATTGTCCTGAGTGCACTGTGCTGCCATCTTTGCCTTTACACGGTCATTTCTTCCTTTATTGGCAATGTAGACATCATAACTTTCCTTTTTTTCAAAGATCATGGAGTATTTTATAAAAAGCTCCTCAAGTTTGTGCTGCAAAGCTTCTGAAGAAAGGCTGTACAGCCACTGTGGTATTTTCTGAAAAATCCCTTTGCTGGGGTTCCTTCTCCTGGGAAGCTGAGAATTCTGAGAGAAAAATGTAAATAATAATTATCTGATTGCTTCTCCTTGTGTTTTGCTGCTTTGGAATGTGGTAGGTGATTCTTTCATTGGTTCCATGTGAATTGTTTTAACTTAATGACCAATCCCAGTCCAGCTGTGTGGGGACTCTGGCCAGTCAGGAGTTTTTCTTATCATTCTTTTCTAGCATTCTGTCTGTATCCTTGCTTCTATTCTTTAGTATGGTTTTAGTACATCAGTATAGTTTTAGTACATAATTTCTTATAATAGTAATTAATATAATGTAATTAATATATTATATTATACGTCATATATTATATATTACTTGTATAATTTATTACATATGCTTTATATTACAGTTATATATAAAATATAATATATAACAATATAATATATAATATAATAAATATAGTATCAGCCTTCTGAGAACTTGGAGTCAAATTCTCATCTCTCACCTCACCCTGGGGACCCTCACAACAATGCAACACTGTACAGTCAGCTGTGGTTGTAAGCAGAAATAAGTGGTTTTTGCAGTGCTGGACTTTGTGCTAACCTAGGTGATGTATCAATCAGATTTTATCTATTGAATTGCTGGAGGTACACAATGATCTCACCTTGAAAATAACCTAAATTGGCATTCCACTTACAGACAAATGAAGCAATGAGTGCACTTGGAATTATAATCTCTAGCTGAACACTTAATTCCTTTCGTATCTTGTGATGATTTGTAGTCTATTACCAGAACATATTGTCTAACACTGATGGAGTAATTAATCTATAGATAGAAAGCACACTAAATTCAACTTGTGAATACCATGTAATTGGATTTTTTGCATGATACATCTATGAAAGTGAATTCAGCATCACTGTAATAATGATATAATATGTATATTATAAAAGATATTATTTAATATAATATATAATTATATATATAACCATTCTATAATATAATATAAAATATATAATAATGATATATATATCTAATGATATATTATATATATTACGCTATTATAATTCTAATAAATATTATAATTATATTATATATAATATATATAATTATATATTCATCACTGTAGTGATGAATTAGAAACTTTAACAGAATAACTTTACTTACAAATTACTGTTAGAAATAGAGATTTGTACAACCCAGTTCAATAAGTCAGCTTTAGCACAACTGCAGTCACTATACATTTTCCCAAAATAATTTGCAATATATGGGTTTTCTGTAGCTACAAACTAAGTTCTTTTGTCAAAAAAAGGACTAATTGATGCCTTTTTTAATGTCCTAGAAGGGTGCTACATAATCTCAAACCGATTAAAGGAAATAACATTTTAGATGTTTTATTAAAATTTAGAATTCTCAGGCTAACAGGAAAAATCTGCTTATGACTGGGCAGCCTGCATACTTGAATGTTTCCTAATTAATTGTTTTCTTATTGTTTTTGGTATGTCCCTTTTCTCTTCCAGCTCTGTTGCATCCACTTGGAATTGTTTTTGTGTTACATTGCCCTTGTGAGCTCTTTGTGGTGAGATCCATCATTTTTCATTCCCCTTCCAGTGCCTGATGGTCACAGTAGGTTGTGAGATGGTTGTGTAGTATGAAACATTTTATTCTGTTATTGCACAAAGAATTCTGAAATCTCATTTGTTTAAAGCTTGCATGTGTTCTGTCATCTCAATTAGTGTAAAAAAAAATTCTGAAATCTCCTCATTTGTTTAAAGCTTGCCTGTGTTCTGTCATCTCAATTCATGTAAATGGCAGTGGGCCTGGAGGAGGATCTGGTCAGACACTGGTATTAGCCTAGAAACAAATATATCATAAAAAACCCATTCCTGTATGAGACTTTTAGTGTCTAGTGGGCTCTATGAGAACTGTCTGCACTATCAGAGGATAGCAGGAAAAGAAGCACTTATGTATGGGACAAAAGAGAGAGAGAGAAAATCTTATTGGAGAAAGGAGCATTTTCCCAAAGCAGGAATTTTCACAAGGCATTGATGTGGAAGTGGAAACATTTCTTTCTCAAAGAACAATTTGGCATATTTTTTTTCTCCCTTAGGACATATCTCTTGAGTGCTTTGGAATATTCTGAACGTGGTTTCCCCTTTCATATGAGGAGAAAGCTCCCCATGAACCCAAAGGTTCTCTTAATCTGAATGCAGTGAAGATTTTGCTGCTAAGGTAGCATGTGAATTTTGGTTTGTTTTACAGCTATTCCTGGACAAACAGGAATAACAGGTGTCTTGTTATCACACCCAAGGTGTGATTCTGTGCTGCCATGGCAGGAATTGGGATTGATGGTGCATTGTTGGTGCATGAATTATTTCCTCCATGACACACACATTTGTACACTCATTTTTTCTTCTGGGATTCTGCTTCTCAACAAGAATGCAAACCTTTCTTTTATTTTATCCCAATCCACACGTTCTGAATTCTCCCTGCCTGTCCCTCCTGTTTGTGAGAGATGAAAATTTGAATAAGATGCATTAAGACAGTTCTGTATTCAGTAGACAGACTGAAGATTTGCCCTCATATTCTTTCAGCACTTTCAGATTTTCTCTGGTGAATCAGAAAGACCGACTCCTGGAATTTCCTGGTACTAGGGATAAATATAATTATTTATGATATTTAAATATCATAAATATGATATTTAAATTAATAATTAGGAAGTAAATTCTCCAGAATTTACTGGAGAATATCCAGAAAGTCTCCAGCAACATGCAAGCTTGAACTGCTTCTCAATAAATAATACATAAATAAGAGGAATTTCCTAGGAGCAAACACATAAATAAATTTATATGTCTTGTGTTAGACAAGACATGGCATGGTTCACCATGATGAACTCGTGCCACCAAAATCCTGGATAGAATAGATTAAAAATCATCTTGCTCTTGGATTGTGCAGCATTAGTCACTGATGGTAAGGGCAGGGGTAACTTTGGGACTGATTAAGCCCAAGACACAATCAAATGAATATAAAAAATAGTGAATAGACTATTAAAAAAAAAAAATATATATAAAAACCAACTTAGCCACTCATCAGTAGCAACACATCCATCATGACAAGCTGCTTCTGTTCTGTGTGTTTTGCTTGGACTGCCCCATGAGCCTGTGATTTTACAGGGCAGATTCAGAAAGAACAGGAGGTGAAGCTCATGCCCAGCCTGTTGCAGGCTTCCAAAAAACCTCACCCTGTACTGCATCAAATGCAGCTGCTAGGGAGGTGAAATTGCACATGGCACTCTAGGCTTCTTCTTGCCCTGTGCTGAAAAAGCTGTTAGTGTTACTACAGAAAAATACATGGACAGCAAGCACTTTATTTTTCCAATGCAGTTTTTGAGCTGTATCATTAAACAAAAGTAAGGGTCTCTTTTATGTTCTAAAAATGAAAATACACACCAATAGACAACTTGTTTGACGGGCAGGGTGTTCTGAAAACTCAGGAAACTTGTTCTCCACAGAAATGTTGTCTGTTGGTTTTGGGTTTTGAATAAAAAGCTTTATAACTGCTGAATACAATGAGAAGAAGAAGTAGGCACAATTTGGCTAAACTCAGGTTTGAACCTGACAAACTATTTGCTACTTGAATCATAAATTATGTCATTCCTGCAATCTGCAATTAGTGCCAAATTAATTACTGAACAAGGCTAGGGGAGCATTGAAGTGGTTAATTACACACCTCTGCTTCCTGCCATATCTAATTCCTGACATGGAGGGATGGGAAAAGACCAGCAGCTTTCAGGTCTCCCTTCTCACAAGGAGACAGAAGGTTTGGCTCTTTGCAGGTTTTTAATTCAGATTCTTTTCATTGAATGATTACAAGACCAGAGAAAGTCATTGTGGAAATCAGACAGCTTTTCTTCAGAAGAGGGTTGGGTAAATGTTGGAGTAGTGGAATGGTCTGAGGAAATGACTCAGTGTCACTGTCATATTTTCTGGAAAAATGACAGGATTTCTTTGCCTGGGAAGCTGAGAAGCCTCAGAGAAAAAGGAAAATAATATTATCTCATTTGCTTCTCCCTGTTTTGTTGCTTTGGAATGTGGTTTGGAGATTGTTTATCCAACATGTGAATTGTTTATACTTAATGACCAATCACTGTCCAGCTGTGTTAGGACTCAGGTGAGTCATGAGTTTTTCATTAGAATCTTGTTAAGCCTTCTGTAAGTATCCTTTCTCTATTCTTTAGTATAGTTTTAGTAGGTCATTCTTTAATCTAATGTAATACCATAAAATAATAAATTAGCCTTCTAAGAACATGGAGTCAGATTCATCATTTCCTTCCTGCCATGGGGGGCGCCCAGAAAATACCACACTGCAGTGAGCACGTTCTACCCCAGGTGGTTTCTTCACGTTTTCTGATTTGAAGGGGGAAAAAAATCTATCGTCCATTAAATAGTTTTTAGTACATTGCATTTTCCTATATGGGGCACATACACAAAAATGGCTTGATCTCCAGCCTTTGAAAGCCAGCACCAGAGGCAGAGTTTGTAATTTTAATGAAGCTGGAAATGCTCTCACAGGTCAGTCTGGTCATTATTTCACAGAAACATTTCAGTGCATTCAGACTTTAGCAGCTTGCTTTTGTGAGATTAGAAGCTGAGGAGAGCTGCTAATCCTGTTTTTCTCCTCACAGTCATAAATTGTGACTGGGTAAAGTCCAATCCTGTTCATATTCCTGATGTAATTCACATTTTGGGCTCCCCTCCGTGAGGAGCTGAAGCAGGTGAATGGCTCATGGCTGGGGCAGGGTCACACCGATGGGAGATGAGAGTTCTCTGTGAGGTCTGTGGGGTTACCACTCCCTTTAGGACTGCAGAAATCCACTTGGCTTCTCTCTGAGGCCATTTCCTCACAACCAGGTGAGGTTTGACAGGATGCTTTTACCTCAGAGCAATGTTGTAAAGACATGGACTTGCAGTTTTTGGGGTTACAATGGGGTTATCTTCAACGCCTTTTGATGCCAACAGTTCTTGTGTAAAAGGTTTTCCATTCTCAGTGGACAACCATTGCACTTGATTGTTTCCAGTCTCCTGTTGTAGGTGCTTGCCTTGTGAGTGTGGTGTTGTGGGGTCCCCAGGATGAGGTGAGAGATGAGAATTTGACTCCTTGTTCTCAGAAGGCTGGTTTATTATTTAATCATATTTTATATTATATTAAAAGAAATTATATACTGAAATTATATTAAGAAGGAGAAAGGATACATCAGAAGGCTTAACAAGAGTGAATAATAAAAACTCGTGACTGACTCCTCAGAGTCCAACACCCTGATGGTGATTGGTCATTAATTAAAAACAATGCACAGGGAACCAATCAAATATTCACCTGTTGGTAAATGCTCTCCAGACCACATTCCCAAGCAATCAGATAATTGTTGTTTTCATTCCTCTCTGAGGTTTCTCAGCTTCCCAGGAGAAAATGCTGGGCAAAGAGGATTTTTCAGAAAATATCATGGTGACATTGTGAGCATTCTGTGAGGGACAAGGAATAGATTTGTACTTTGTGAGCAAAATACACACCCACCCATACACAGAGTTTTCATCTGTGCCCCAATTTCTGCTCCACTGCAAGGAGTGTCATGTATTTCTTAAGAAATATTGGTGGGAAGTCTTTACTGTGGAAAGCTAATTTGATAATGAAAACTAACTCTAGGAAGGTGCATTTCATTTTTAGAAATTATGTTCTACATTTGTAGGTTTATGATTTCTTTTTCATTACAGCACAGTATTCTAGGTAGTCAGAAAAAATAGTGAAGGAGGATTTCTATAATAATAATTTTACAAAATACATTTCTTTCTGAAACTGCTCTGAGTTTTGCATTTGTGACTCACTAAAAGTCCTTCAAACAACAGTGGGAGTTACAGTGATGCCGAGACTTCAGAACTGGAATTTCATTCTTTCCCAATCTTTGTAGAATCAGAATGAGAGTCTGGATAGAAATAATATCCCTGATCCTAATGCCACTACATAAGGAAGCTACAATCTGTATTCTGAACCCATTTTTATCTATGCAATGTTTCCTTAGTTCTTATCTTTCAGAGATTAAAACCAACAAAAATTCTGGAGATTCCACTATTAATATTGTAAAAATTATCCTTGAATAATATGTTCATTTGAACTCAGATGTGCTTCTTGTGGCCCCAGCTAAGTCCTAATGGTGCCTGATGACTGTGCTCGTGTTGATTATAATTGTATTGCCAATTGCTTCCAGGTTGCACTAAGTGCATCACTAAAAACCAGATTTCTGTTCATTTACTGTTGTATGTGGCTCAGACTCAAAATTTCTGCTGATTTCATTTTTTTGCTCCAGTCATCCTTGGCCCAGACATTCCTCATTTAATGCATGCAGAGTTATTCATAGCGAATTCCCTTCTCCCAGTTGAATTTCTCAATACTTCATCTTTGGAATCATTGCTGTCTCTCCCTTTTGCACTGGTTCATTCTCAGCAGCCAATCTCTATTTTCTTTCCTTGTGTTCATGACCACAGTCAGAATTCATTTCTGTGACATCTTGATCAATGTTTTTTAAAAAAAAGATTCACCATGTTGTATTTTCACTGTGGCACTTCAGTCTTTTTGGTTTAATCTGTCCAGCTGTATTTTACTTCCTGATTTTACTTCCTAATAATTTGCTGGTTTTTGCAATAAATTTATTTTGCAGATATAAGAGATCTCAAGAGTATCCTTAGGGTGAGTATGAGCTTCATCAGACAAAGGTTTCCTCTGTGTGCATCTGCTTTGGTTATATGGAATTATTTATAGTTACTGCTCATTGAGGGCCACTGGAATGTCCAAGAGAACTGAAACAGCTCCTTATTCCAGGTAAGTTAACCATAAGGAGTTTATAAAAAAAAAGAAAATTAATTTGGTGTTACTCTTTGCTTGAGTGTCATACATGGCTGTTGTACTGCTAAGAGGGTAATAGGATCTTTGGTTTTAATTAAAAAGTTGTATAGTCATGTTTGGCATGACTTGTCAGGCCAAAACAGAGCAGTCAAAGAGGCCACAGGAGTCAAAATTGAGATTCCCAATGTTTCCCACATATCAAACAAAGCCTCTGTAGAACCTTAGTTATGGGAGATATGGAATGAAGATTTATCACTAAAACCAGATTTATCAGGAGGCTGACCTCAGGGGAGGAAAAATTTCATGTCGCTGAGGAAGAATTTGAGGATGACAGGTAAGAGTAGAAAGAGTCCAACCCCTACACGACTCATATCCCTGGGGAATTACATTTACCAAGAGATGAAAAGAGAGTTCAATTATGAAAATTAGGCAGTGGGCAGAATAGTTAAGTGCTGGTCATTTTAGAAAAGAAAAAAAAAACTTCTTACTAAAATAACTGTATAATTATGTAGTGCAGCAGCTTCTTTCCCTACTTGCAAGGTGAGAATCTCAGCACATGTATTAAGGAAGAATTTCTTGCCAGGACTTTCTGATTCATGTCATTAGAAAAACAGGGCACTTGTGTTTGCATTCAGTGCCTCATTTGGAAGATGTTGTTTCTAAATCCTGCCCTTTGGGCTGTGTTTGGCATTGCTTTACCATAAAATTTACAGAACTTTTTTCTACAGACTCTTTAATGAGTGGACTCCAGCCTGGGAAACAGCTGTCCCTTGTGCCAGAATAGTCAGGTACAGAGAATTACACCTGAGAGCCCTTCAGAGCCCTTGGTATTGATTCTAATTCTCAGTAAATACTGAGAATTACTTTTTTTCTTTTACTGATTTTTTTTTTTGGTGTGATATATTTGGAATGACACACTACATTTTTCATATTTTTTGTTCCTTTATGCTGTCCCAGAAAAGCATAGGAAGGAAGGTACTAAAGGTCCAAAGAGAAATTCCTTGAAAATGAGGGAAACTGCTGAAAATCAGATAATGGCCCTTTCAAAAGAAGTGACAAAGTTCATCTCTTAATTATAATGACAAGATTTTATAAATGTTAGTTTCTTAGCTGAAGCTGCAGAAGACAGAAGATTGCAGCTGACTGTATGACATATTTGGATGCTAAATTTAAAATGAAAGTAGGTATCATTGCCGTGTCATCTACATGAATTTTCAAAGCAATGATTTTTTTTTTTTTCTTTTTAAAGATCAACTTTTTCCTCATCAAGATCAAAAACCAGCAAGGTGAAACCAGGGCCAGAAGTCTGGGTTGAATGCAAGACTGGAAGGAATAATCCTACTGGAAGAAAATGTCACCAAATGCCATTTTGGGTCACGTGGCCCAGAGGAATTTGCTGGTTGGGCTTGTGCAAAGAACACAACTGTGGGAAAGCCACAGCAAATTCCTACGGTAGGAATGATGTGTGTTACATCCAATTCCATAAGAGCAGTTGCTGGTTGTCGGCCTCTTTCCTGCCTCTGTCAAGGTTGGGATTGAAGTACCTGAGATGGTATTTCATGTTTGGGCTCAAATGTTTATTATTTCTTATCTATATCACTGTTTTGCAAGCTCTGAGTTCTGCAGCATTCTACCAAAAAGCGACAAAAATGGCTAACTGTCTCTCTCTACAAGGCCTTTTAAGGCTAAACTGTCCAATTAAGAAATGACACCTGAATTATTTTTAATTTTAACCCAATAACCATCAACCACCTGTGCTCACAATGTGGGCCTTTTAATCCAATTACACAAACCCACCCAAACCCATGGAGAAGAAGAAGGTGGAGAAGAAGGAGAAGGTGGAGACTACGGTGGAAAAGAGGAGAAGGTGGAGAAGAAGGAGGAGAAGGTGGAGAAGAAGGAGAAGATGGAGAAGAAGAAGGTGGAGAAGGAGAAGAAGAAGGACTAGCCTCTGCCCTAAAACCTCCATCTTGCTTTATATATACATTACTATATTCTAAAACCTTCAACTCTAAGTTTCCCACCATGTGATATCACACACTTCTATTCAAACTCCACACCCACAATCCCAGTTCTGTCATTCCATTTTGGAAGCTTCTCCAC
>JAWWLW010000095.1:3647015-3659030 GCA_035041385.1 Myiothlypis coronata | reverse complement strand
AATACATATCACCTGTGTTAGACAATGAGCTTCTACTCTAAACCAATCCCACAGTGCCACCATCACAGCAGAAGATGGAGGCCAAGAAGGAGAAGGAGAAAGGCTGGACATGCCCAGATTCTTCCATCTTGCCTCTTGAACTCCCATGCTAAAAACCCCAAAATTCTACATTTTCACCCTGTGATTAATTCACTATCATTCTACTCAAAATTTGTGGCTTGTAAATCTTCATATAAAGTTGGTAGTTTTTTCCAAGGGCTAATATCCAAGTCAGAGGGGTCTTGGGCTCTGTGCCAAGGTCTCTGAGCCCCCTTCCAGTTTCTCGAGTCCTCCAGGGCAGTCAGAGGGATTTCCACCCAAATCCCTCCATCTTGCCTCCTGACCTCTCATTATAAGAATGCCAAAATTCTACATTTTGACCCTGTGATAAATTCACTATCATTCTACTCAGACTCTTGTGGCTCACACAAAGTTGGGAATTGTTTCCATGGGTTAAAATCGAAGGCCCAGCTGTATTTGACTCTGTGCCAAGGGCTCTGAGCCCCCTGGCAGGGTCTGGAGCCCTCCAGGGCAGTCAGAGCAATGTCCTGGGTTCCAACCCACCACCTTTGCAGTTCTCATTTCTGCTCCAAGCCATCCCACACCATGCCAGACACAGAGGCACCACGAGTTGGCAAGAGAGAGCAGGAGCTGCCTTTGACCATCTCACCCTCCTCAGAACAAAGCCATGGCCCAGGCAGGGCTGCTTTGGCTGAAGCTGAAAATACAAACCCAACAAAAGCTCATCCTGGCAGCTTTGGCAGCGCTCACGCAGGGCTGACAGCCTCACCCTGTAAATAAATTGCTCCTGGTGAAAGCAGAGGAGCCATCTCATCCATCTCAAGGTGCTGCAAACCACTGCTGGCCTTTCTGAGAGACTGCACTAGATTAGGGAGCTGTTTAAATGGCCACCAGCTCACCAAAGAGCCTTTTCATAAACACAAATGTAACATTTGTTAAGCTGCTGTGGCTGCCCCATCCCTGGAAGTGTTCCAGACCAGGCTGGACAGGGCTCTGAGAAACCTGACACAGTGAAAGCTGTCCCTGCCCATGGCCTTCCAACCAAAACCATTCTATAATTGGCTGAATTTCTAATTCTTGACAGTCCTTTCATCATTCTTCTCTGGTCTCCTAAATACTCATTCCTGTCTAGAAAGAGAGGCACAAACCTCCAGCCAAAAGTGGGATAATGTCATGTTCCCTCTGAGAGCAGAGCCTACTCCAGGGAGGGACGGCCCAAATTCTTGCAGGAAGAGACCCCCAAAGCCTGGAGCAGGGACAGCAACCTCATTCCATCTTCACTGATGGCACTGATGCCTTTTGGGCTGCCTAAAAGCAGAGGCCAGGCAAAATTAAGAGAATAAAAAGCAGTTCTATTTATTAAAGGGCCTTCAGGTACATTTAGAGCAGACAAAATCCACCCAAAAATGGACAATGGGTCATGGTTTTCACACTTTTATAAGTTTGGTCCATTTGCATTTTGGGGGTGAATCTGCCAATTCCAGCTTCAGCCAATGAAGTCATTGACCCCAAGTTTGCTGCCCCCAACTCCCTTTTGTTTCCATCTCTGGGCCTGAGGCAGTGAGGTGTCCTTGATTGCCAGGCCTGGAGAGGAATTGTTGTGTCTGCCCCAAATGGGGAAGCAGCAGCTCCCACTGTGTGTGGAGTTTGGAGTTCTGCACTAAAGAACTGCAGGGTTACAAATAGATGGAAAATAGAAAAGCTGAAATCCTAAGGCACCAGTAAATAGGGAATATCGAGGGAGGAAGTGAAACTGGAGCTTCTGAGAAGGAAAGAGCTGAAGGAGAAGAGTAGAGAATTTCCTACCTGTGGTCCAGCCAGGAATGGGATCAAAGCTGCCACCAGGAGCTGCTCAGGTACCTCAGGAAGGTTCAGGAGCTGCTCAGGTACCTCAGGCAGGGCAGGAGGCAGTTCAGGAGCTCAGGCTGTTGCTCATTATCTTCCCATTTCTCCCCTTCCCTGCTGCCCCAGGCCAGGCTGGCACTCCCCAATGAGCTGGGCAGCTCCAGCACAGCCCTGCAGCCCCTCCTTGGGCTCCTCTTTTTGCCTCTCCCCTCTCCCAGAAGGGATTTTCTGGAGAAGAATCTCAGAAGGATTTTTGCCCCCAGCTGGAATCTTTAGCAGAGCAAGGCTCAGCATTCTGGGCTGAGCTTAGGTCAGCTCTGAGGCACCTGGAGGGGCCACATGGATGGCACAGAAACCAAATTTATGACTTTACCTGAGCCAGATCTCTCTGTCTGTGCAGGAGCAGCCCCAGCAGAGCCAGAGCAGCACAGGGAGCCCCCCAGTGCCCCCTCCCCACCTCTGTGGGCAGGCAGTGCCAGCCCAGCCCATCCCCTCCTTCCCTCCCTTACCCCACTTCAGCTGAGCCGAGGCTTCATTGGAGGCAGTCAAAGTGGCTTTTATTGACTTCCAGACCCAAAAGCACACAAAGCAAACATTTCCAGCAGCAAAACTGGAGCCCCTGGTTCCCCAAGCCTCCCCCACAGCACCCACCATCACCACCACTGTGCATTTGTAAGGAGCTACATTTTATAATCAATTAATTCAGGTGATAACACTGACGCTGCTCATCCTTCTCTGGGCCATTAAGCAGAGTTGCTGCAAACAGGGAAAAGGAAATCAAATAATAATAGAAGCAGCAGGAAGATCCAAATCTGCACTTTCAGGGTTTCAAAAGGAGCTTTACAGACCAGTCCCAGTGAGAGCAGAGCCTGACAATCCTCACAGACTGATGGCTGAGGGAACAGAGCCACTTCATTTCCCTGCTCCACCTTCCAGAGGGAATGCTTCTGTGCTCCATGTAGGTGTAAGGCAGGAATATCCAGCAGACAAGCAGTTCAAAGATGACAAAAATAATCTCTTCTTATTGCACAGATGTATATTCACCAGTCTTTTTTTTGTTTTTGCAGGTATCACACTGGGCCCTTGATCCTTTTCCAGCCTGCAGGGGCCTTACTCTTGGCTGGAGGCTGCCCCAGGCTTGGCTTTGGGTTTTCCTGCTGGGCTCCTGAGGTTCCTCAGCCACCTGCAGAGAGGGCTGGCCCTGCACTGCATGCTGCTGGCTCTCCTGTGTGACCCTGAGCTGCTTTTCACCGTGCCCTGCTTGGCATCCTCCTCTGCCATCCCCACTGCAGGCTGCACAGGGAGGTCCCCTGTTGTCACCTCCGTGTGCCCTCCAGCTGCCTCAGCTCTTCCCTGGCTCGGAGCAGGAGTTTTTCCATCTGGATTGATGGCAGGGGGGTCATCCCCAGCCTCCTGCAGCCCTGAGCCCCTCAGCACTGCCCAGGCCACATGTGAGGAGCACAAGGCCATGGCCCTGTTCCTTCCTTGCCCTGCAGCAGCACCCTGGGGTTCCTTCTTCTCAGGGGAGCTCCTGCTGCCCCCAAAACCTTCATCCTGGGCTGGCTGGGCCGTGGGGACATCAGGGACATCAGAGACATCAGGCACAGCTGTTCCCTCCTCAGCTGGCAGCCTCTCAAACCTCCTGAACCTCCTGCACTACCTCCTGTGACTGAGCTCATTCCCCATGGCCGAGGTGTGCAGAGCAAATGCAAAGTGCTGCTCACAAAAATCCTCCTCACAAAAATCCTTCTCCAGGGAGTCCAAGGGGCTTGGGCACCAACAGAGCCTTCAGGAGCACACACAGATCCTCATTCCAGCCTCACAGCTCTCCTGGGCCATCTGCAAGGGGAAAAATCCAAGAGAAGCCACTCCTCAGCCTGTGCCAGAGCAGAAAATGCCCCTTGGAAATGAAGAGCAGAAAGTGCCCCTCTAAAATCAAAATCAAATTCCCATTTCATTTCAGAGCTGCAGGTTTTATTGTTTTTAAGTCAGTCTTAGCCTTTGGATGTCACTGAGAGCATTTAGGAAGTCACTCCCTCCCCAGGACTCTCAGCCCACACTGCACTGCAGAGTTATTAGTTTATATTCCCAAAGTAAACACTATTTAAGGCTCCTGTTGTTTCCTAAACCTTTTATTAATTCTACAAAGAAGTTCACATTTAGGCCTGGTAAGATATGAAGGGGAACAGAAAAGAAAGAAAATAAAAATACCTCCTTACTGAGAGGAGAGAAATACTTGGCTTTCAGCCCTTGGGTCATTATTTTACCAGTCATTAATTCACTTTTTAGAAAGCACAGCTTCAAACTCAGACATTAAAAGGGGGCAGCACATTCTGAATGCAGAGAAACATTTCCCCCAGGTTGTGTTTGCAAAGGGTCCTTTTACAACTGCCAGAAACCAGATCAGCACTGTGAGGGAAGGAGCAGAAGAAAGTTGGGTGGGAAAGGGACAGAGGGACCTGCACAGAGCCCTAATAATTCCCTTTGGCATTTACCATTGCTTGTTTTTAGCAAACAAGCTAAAAACTCATCATTCAGCAGGATAGAAGTGCCCTGTTTCTGGCAGAGAAACCACAAAGCAAACTTGACTTAAACCATTGATCTGCAGCACCTTTAGTCCTGGCTCAGGGTGATAAATTCTGCTCTTAGGCAGGGCAGCAACTGCAGCCCATCCCCACACCTTCCCAGCCTGTCCCACTCCAAATCCTGGGCCAATTTTTATCCCTAAATATTTAAAATGGGGCAGAAGTGCCACACAACATGATCTGATTACAGCTGGTGCTGCAGAGAGCTCAGGCAGCCCAGCACAGTGAGGGGAAGAGCAGAAAAGCAGATCTATAATTTAGGAATTACAGTTTTTAAAGTGGAGCTAATGGATCCAGAGCAGTTTTGCTGCACTGTTTGAGCTGCTTTTATGGGCAGAATCTGTAAAAATGTGTGATTCCATGGTGGTTAGGCACTCACTTATAAGACTACATGAACTTAATCACTTAAAACTACAGAGTTGCAAGAAAGGAAAAGCAAGAAAAATGAACCCATCCACTTCTACTGGGGGAGAAAAAGCAAAATAAAATAAGAGAGAGAGATGCTCTTTGATATCAAAGCTGCAAAGAGGACAGGTAACAAATAAATGAATGGTTTGTAAGCAATTGCTGCATCAGCAGCAAGGATTTTGTGTAAATGAATAGAGCCAGGAAATGCTTCATGGCATTTTGGTAGGGCAGTAAAATGCCAGGAGAGGAAAAGGAAATAATAACTTATTTTCTGTTACACTTCTATTTATTTGTCATCACTGCAAAAGGAGCTCAAAATACGACAAAAGACAGATTGTACTGCTGCCATGTCCAAAGAGGATTTGTTTATAAAAATATAGATATTTATTACCTGAAGATACCAGTTCATTTTTATATGTAGGAAAATTATTTCCTCTTCCTCATTTGACCATTTCATGCTGTGAATGTTTCATTTTTAGTCCCATCAGCAGAATTTAGTTCAAAGCCAAAGACACAAGACAGCATAATTACAGTTCTGCTGAAACCCTAAAGGCAGAGCTCTCCCTCACTAGAGAAGCCAAACAAAACCCTCAAAAATGAAATCACTCCTTCCCAAAAACCCCAAATTTGTGCCATGCAGTGCCCACACTCACTTGCAAAGGAAATTTCTTCAAGAAGTTCCCAGCAGGACTTGGGAAGGAGCACCTGGACCTTAAATAGGGCAGGGCAGCAACATTAAATTGCTTTCACCCAACCTTAATGATTTAATTAATTACTGATCCCTTCCACAGCTGCCTGAAGGACTGGGAGCTGTTCTTGCTACCATCACATGAAGTTTCACACCAGAGGGTTCTCTGTATTTAGATATTATTTTCCTTTTTGTCCCTGATGTATTTACAGAGAGCTGAAGGAAAATGTTCTGGGGTCTCTATTTAGGTATTTACACAAGGCTGAAGGGAAATGTTTTGGAGTATCTCTTAAGTATTTACACAAAATTGAAGGGAAATATAGGATCTCTATAGGTATTTATACAAAATTAAAGGGAAATGATGTGAGGTTTCTCTGGGTATTTAGACAGAATTGAAGGGAAATGCTGTGGGGTCTCTCTTTAGGTGTTTAAACAGAGCTGAAGGGAAAGGCTGTGGGATCTCTGGGTATTTACACAAAATTGAAGGAAAATGTGGGGTCTCTATAGGTATTTACACAAAATTGAAGGGAAATGCTGTGGGGTCTTTATAGGTATTTACAGAGAGCTGAAGGAAAATATTTTGGGGTGCCTCTTTAAGTATTTACACAAAATTGAAGGGAAATGTTGTGGGGTCTTTCTTTAGGTGTTTAAACAGAGCTGAAGGGAAATGCTGTGGGGTCTCTTTAGGTATTTACACAAAACTGAAGGGAAATGTTATGGGGTCTCTCTTTAGATATTTACAGACAATGAAGGGAAATGTTTTGGGGTCTCTATGTATTTACAAAAAATTGAAGGGAAATGCTGTGGGGTCTCTTTGGGTATTTACACAAAATTGAAGGGAAATATTGTGGGGTCTCTTTGGGTATTTACACAAAATTGAAGGGAAGTGTTGTGGGATCTCTATTTAGGTATTTACACAAAATTGAAGGGAAATGTCTCTCTCTGCACAGTGACAGGTTGGAGAGACTTTTGACAGGAAGGGGACAAGGGGGAATGGCTCCAAACTACCAGAGAATGGTTTAGAGGGGGAATTTAGGAAAAAATCCTCCCCTGTGAGGATGGTGAGGCCCTGGCACAGAGCAGCTCTGGCTGCCCCATCCCTGGGAGTGCCAAATTCCAGATTGGACAGGTCTTGGAGCACCCTGGGGTAGTGGAGAGATGATTTTTGAGGTCCTTTTCAACCCAAACCACCCTGGGATGCTGTGGCTGCAGAGCAGCAGCTGCAGGACAGAACTGAGGGAATTCCCTTGCAGCTGAGGTGCTGCAGGCCCAGAACATCCTCAGGAACAGCTCGGGGTGCTTCTCATCTCCTGGGAGGTGCTGCAGGCCCAGAACATCCTCAGGGACAGCTCGGGGTGCTTCTCATCTCCTGGGAGGTGCTGCAGGCCCAGAACATCCTCAGGGACAGCCCTGGGTGCTTCTCATCTCCTGGGAGGTGCTGTAGGCATAGAACATCCTCAGGGACAGCTCTGGGTGCTTCTCATCTCCTGGGAGGTGCTGCAGGCACAGAACATCCTCAGGAACAGCTCTGGGTGCTCCTCATCTCCTGGGAGGTGCTGCAGGCACTTGGCAGCAAAAGAGGCAGAGCTGGGGGAGGTTTGTGATCATCTTTTCTCTCTCTCTCTAACTCTGGAAGGATGTTTTGAGTGGCTTTTGTTTCAGAACTTTTTTAACTTTCACATCGTGGTTGGGTTTGATTGTCAGATCACTGGAGGTTTTGGGGTTTTTCATCTGGGCTCCTTGGATGTTGTGCAGAGAGGAGAGTGTGAGGAAGGAAGGAAAAAAATTCTTGTGTTCCAGAAAGCCAGGCAGGCATCCAACAACCAAAGCAATGCAAAATTGTTTTGTATTGAACAAGAATATTGACCTCTGAATAAAGGAAGTGTTTGGTTTCTGACCAGCTGTTTTCAGAACTTTTTATTTGTTGTGTAAGCGTTCAGGAAAAACACATTTACTGTGATGAGGAGGGTGATTCTTTATAAAGGTGCTTCAAAAGGAAGAGAAACACTGGAGTTCCTAACAGCTCCAGCAGCTCCTAAACACCCCTGAGGTTTTACTTTCTCAAGTGTAACCAATTCTTTTTTTTTTTAAGGTTTCCTGCTGAATGACAGGAAATTTAATTATAAAAGTTCAAAGCAAGGAATCTTAGCGACAGGAGCTAAGATTTCCCAAACACCAAAAAATTACATTGAACTCCAAGGCAGTTGTGTGACTGGGTGATGCTCCTTCAGCCCCATTTGCAGTGATCCATGGTGGATTTGAGCAGGGAATTTGCTGCTCATCATCTTAGGAGGGCAGCCTGGAGCCTGGGAATGCACTGGGTTAGAGTCACACCACTGCATTGCTCAGAAATCCTCCCATCAGGACCTGCCTAAAAGGACAGAGCAGGCAGAGGTGGAATTCGCCTTCACTCATCAGTGACAGAGTGTGGAGCAGTCAGGGATGTGCCCCAGTGTTGGATTGTATTTGCTGGGTCCCCCAGATGTGGGAAGGAATGATGAATCTGACTCCATGCTCTCAGAAATAATTGATTATTTTATAAAATAATAAATTATTTAGATAATAAATTTATAAAATTTATAATAAATAAATAATAAAATAATAAATTATTTAATTCTTTAATATAACTATGTTATATTAAGGAATGCTAAACTATACTAAAGAATACAGAAAGGACACAGACAGAATGCTAAAAAGATAATAATGAAAACTCCTGACTCTCTCCAGAGCCCTGACACAGCTTGGCCCTGATTGGCCAATGAGTCAAAAGAATTTATAACAGAATCCAATGAAACAATCACCTGTGGGTAAACAATCTCCAAACACATTCCACATGAGCACAACACAAGAGAAGCAAATGAGATAAGAATTTTTTTCCTTTTCTCTGAGGCCTCTCTCGCTGCCTTTCAGCTTCCCAGGAGAAAAACCCTGGGCGAAGGAGTTTTTTCAGAGAATGTGGATGCCACAGGAGGGCATGAGGGGCAAAGCAGGGAAAGCCTTGACAGAAGCCCAGAGTAGCAATCGCTGCTGTCTAGGAAGGTATTGGCATCCCAGGCTTTGGAGAATGTGCCAAAACTTGTGCCTGGCACACACAGGGCTGCCAAGGCTGAATGACTTGCTTTCTGTCATCCTAGGGCAGCACTGTGCCCCTGGCAAATGGAAAACTTGGTGCCTCTGTGAGAGTAGAACAAGATCGTGGCAGTCCAGGGCTCTCTTCGTGGTTGAAGCTTTGGGATGCCCCAGAAGCAGGGAATTCCTGCTCTTCTCTCAGTGCTGTGATATGTTTCCTAGTGATCTCCTCTGTGCTGAGGAGACAGAGAGCTAGCCCTGGAAATCAAAGTCTGCACTTTGATCTCCTTTAGGAGCTCAGAGAGGGACCTTTCACAGCAAAACTTGGAATTCACATATTGAAGAGCAGGAGGGATGGTGAAAGGGGGGACAGGGCTCCTCAGAGGACAAAGAGAACAAACAGGCCTGGAGCTCACCTGGACCGGAGCAGAGCAGTGCTCAGTTTGTTCCATGGAAGCACCAAGGTGCTTCCAGCTGTGTGTCTTTATCTCCAGTGGCCCAGCAGTGCTGTTGGCAGTGCTGTCCAGGCGCTCTGTTCCCTTTCCATCTGCTCTGAGGTTAGCAGGGAGCCGTGCACTGACTGTGTGGGTTTGGAGTTCAGTGCAAAATGCTTTGCTGACCTGCAGAAGGCTGTGGCAGGACCGGGGGCTGCAGCTGAACCTCAGGCTCCTGTGCTGATGGCCCCTGTGCAGCCAGGACCAGCAAGAGGGCCCTGCTGTGAGGCACTGGTTGTTTGCTCTTCATGTCCTATTTGCTGGGGAAAGCTGAGGGAAGAGCAAGGGCTTTAATTCAGCTCTAGAGCCTCTGCTGGCTACTGCCTTGTGCTTTGCCAGCGCTGTGTGAAGTGGAGAGAGGGCATTATTCAGCACCACGGGTCCCAGTCTTCAGTCTGGGAGCAGATTTTAGAGGACAGACCTCAGCCCCAGGTCCTTGTTTGCTAAACAAGCAGGATCTGGAATTGCAGCTGATTTGTTTCTCATTGAAGGGTGAGACCCGAGATGCCTTTCTACACTCCCATCCTGATGCTGTGCAGCCAGCAGAAGAGACTAATTGTTAGACTGGCAGCTCTTTAGGTCAAATCTTCCACTGAAACAGGAATTTCTGCAATCTCTGTGGCCTGAGATAAGCTGCAGGTACTGAGCTGAGAAATCCAAACCTGTTGCCATATTTCAGCACGTGCAGCAAAGCCTGTCTGCCCTCTGCCTCTCTGGGGATCTGGAGAGGAAGAGGAGAGATTCCCCAGGCTCCATGTGAGGTGCAACTGTAATTCAGTGTGCCTTGCTGGACCCCGAGCCCGCTGTGGGCTGCTGAAGGAGTGTGTGCTCTGCTAGGGTTAAATGCTTACATGAAATCAATAGAAGTTTTATTGCCACCACGTGATGTGGCAGCTGGAACTCTGCCACCCCTAATAGAAGCTGTGTTAGGTCTCCCCCCTCCAAGTACAGGACAGATATATTGGTCTAGACAACTGAAAAATAGTGGTATATTGGGAGGCTGCGTTTTCATTATGTAAATGGAGCTCTACAGGAGGATTAATTGATTATTCAGTTACTATGGATCTGTCTTGGATGCCCTGGCAAGATGAGAGAACCTGATGGAAGCTCTCCAGTGGTGCTGTGGGGCAGCACAAAGGAGTCCTTGAGCACCCCCTGCTCCCCTCCAGGCACTGCACAATGCTGGAATTGCTTCCCAGAATCGTGTAGGTGCCTTCCTGCTCATGACTGGTGACCATATCCTGCTACAGGCAGCAAAATCTTGCAAGAAATAGTCAGAACTGACCTATTTTGCACTGTTTGGAGGGATTCACCTGTTGACTAAGTCTTGCTGGTGGCAGCTGGAAACCATGCAGAGGGCTCCAGAGTAAATGTGCTGCTGAAGTGCTGGGAGCTGTTGAGATAAATCCATTTTTGGAGACTTGCTCCTAGCTTATATATATATATATATAAATTTTATATATATATATATAAAAATAGATATATAAAATATTTTTATATATATATATATACATACATATATATACACATATATATAATATATACAATATATTATATAAATTATATCTATATTATATGTATGTTCATAATATATTGTTTTAGCCTCAGCCCAGCAAGTGAATGATACAGAAACAGAGGGCAAAGATCAGCTGGGGGAAGTAAGGCACCATGAATTTGTGATAGGTACAAATATCTATTTCATGGGCAGCTTGAGAGGTCTTTAGGGTAGATCTTAGTGAAGCTCCAGACGAATGTAGTGCTATTTAGGCATTAAGGTCAGTGTCCACAGAATATTTTGGATTCTTGAGTATTTTAGAGTGTGGATAGGCTCCAAAATTTTGGAGCTCACAGGAATGGCTGCTGTGTGGTTGGAGCTGTTATTCTGCTCTCATTCCTAGGTTGTATCTGGGGCATTTTGAGAGCTGTCCTGTGAACATGCTGAGGTCTTCACTGCTGCCTGGAGCACTGGGGTGCCCAGGTGTGGGGACAGCTGTGGAGCAGCTCTGCTCCCTCCCTGTGGCCCTGGAGCACTGGGGTTTTTTTGTGGGCTATCATATCCTCATAGCTAGATATGTCCCTTCTGGTCAGACAAACACATTATGGTACAGGGAATATTTTCTGACTCAGAAATACCTGTTCTGCCCTCCCCAGCAGTGGGAAATAGACCTGCACACTCTGTTGGGTTCAGATTGCTGCAGGAAGAAAGGACAGCTGTGGTGAGATGGATGCACTCACTTTCTGCTGTCCTGCTGTGTGGGATATAATTGCTTTATCCTTCTCTGTTCTTCCAAAACCATTTCGATATTGCTGCCCAGATCAAATTTTGTGAAGAACATTTTAAAGCAAATCTTAGCCTTTGGCCTGAAATACATCACCTGTGGAAAGTTTTACAAACAATCCTGATATTTGGAGTCTGGGTGGGGAAAAGCTGTGATATTGCACAAGTGGAAATTTAGATCCTTGTGAGTAAGAGCAGATACTGGAATGGAGGGTGATGTATCCCCAGATTTGGGTGGGGAAAAAGTCTGGGAATTGGGAATTGGAAAAAGGTCTAGTGGTGAAAGGAAGACCTGCTTATGCTGATGAAATAAGGAAATTTGCTTCTGTAAAACAGGGAAAGATGAAAATAAAAATTAAAAGTTATGTCAGTAAATGTGCCAAACTCTTCCAGAAGTTTGCAGAGTGTCTCGCAATCCTGCTGGGAACAGGGCAAGAAACTTTCTGGAGCCCTGTCACAGACATCTTTTCATGGAAAATCCTTTCCTTAGGATTTTTTCCTCCTGAGAAGTTGAGAGGCCTCAGGAACAAAATGTAAACATTGATTATCTGCTGCTGTGGAATGCAACAGGTGGATCTGTGATTGGCC
>JAWWLW010000095.1:3603168-3613521 GCA_035041385.1 Myiothlypis coronata | reverse complement strand
CCCCTAAATTCCATAAGAATTAAAAATTAAAAGGCAGGGTTATACATTAGAGGGGAATCTCTGGGATCAGGTGTTCTGGGAAGTCTGAACCTCTCAAATACCTCAGATATGGGAAAGAGAGAAGGGAAATGCAGCTGGAAATTGGGATAAAAAGGAGGCTGGGTCCTCCAAAAATTGGAGACACTCCAGGGGATGCCCCATGGCCTCTGCCTTGATTGGAATAAAGTCCCAGGACTGCTCTGTCTCCTTTTTGGACATCAACCTCTGATGTTTGTGGATGGATTTTCCTGACATCAGGAATCTGTGGTGGAGCTGCTCTTCCCTCTCAATCCATCCTCCCGTGGAAGTTCTGAGCTGAATATTCTGTGTAAATCCCCTCAGAAATCCTGAGCTGTTCTCTCAGCCTCTCCAGGCCACCTGTGTCACTGTGATATTTTCTGAAAAATCCCTTTGCCCAGGATTTTCTCCTGGGAAGCTGAGAAGCCTCAGAGAAAAGAAAACCAATATTATCTCATTTGCTTCTCCTGTGTTTTGCTGCTCTGGAGATTGTTTATCCAAACATGTGAATTTTTTAAATTTAATGACCAATTGTGGTCCAGCTGTGTCAAGGCTCTGAGGAGTTATGAGTTTTTATTATTCATTCTTGTTAAGCCTTCTATTTTATCTTTTCTCTTTCTTTTGTATAGTTTTAGTATAGCATAATATCATATCATATCATAAAATAATAAATCAGCCTTCTAAGAACATGGATTCAAATTCCTCATCTGTCACCTCATCCTGGGGACCCTCACAAACACCACATACCTGCATTATTTTTCCAAATTACAAACTGGGAAATTTCCAAAGGCTCAGCAGAGCAGTGCAGTCCTGGGTGTGTGATAAACTCCTGCCCTTGCTTTTCAGTTCAGAGCTGGAATACAGATCAGCCAGAGCTTGTAAGGAGTTTTAATGAAGTCCTGAGCCTTGAGAGACAGGCTGAATGTAATTTTTGGCTCCTTTTGTGGCTGAAAATATAACAAATATCTAAAGATTTTTACAGACTGGAATTAAGGTTTAAGAGAGGAGGATACAGATGTTGGATCATAGGCAAACATTTGGTGCCCCACAATCACCTTTCACATGGGAATATTCAATATTTGGGACTCACACAGCTGTGGAAGCTCCTTCTGGGCAAGGAAACACACAGAGGACACTTTAAGAACAAGATTTCACAGGAGTCCTTTATTTATTATTTTTTCTTGACCTGTCAAATGCCCCTTAAGACTCAGAACTCACTCAGGGACTTGATTTTAAAAACCAGATTTTGGTTGGGATCCTCCAAGCAACAGTGAAGAGCAATCTGTTCATATTTGAGGGCAGCAGCTGTGGCTGGAACTGCCTGCCTGAGATGGATGTTGCCCACGAGTGTGGCATTTATTGACACATTTTAATTTCCTTGTGAAGGGCAGGATTACAGGTGCAAACCAACTTTTTCTCCTTCAGAGCAGCTGAGAAACAAATGCACATAATTGTGGAGGTTCCCCACCTAAAGCAACCACGGTTTGAGCAAATGCAGATTGAAT
The DNA here is from genome assembly GCA_035041385.1 of Myiothlypis coronata. Taxonomy (NCBI): domain Eukaryota; kingdom Metazoa; phylum Chordata; class Aves; order Passeriformes; family Parulidae; genus Myiothlypis; species Myiothlypis coronata. The sequence continues at coordinate 3,611,959 of JAWWLW010000095.1, read as the reverse complement.
TTTGTTAATCTGTGAATAGAAATTGGGTTTTGGGCTGCATTTGTGGTGCTGGGAGTGCCACAACCCCCGGGATGGATAATGAGAATGCAGAAGAGCTCCGGGGAGGCTCATTGAGATGAGAGTGAGGGGGAATGGGCTTGCCAGGAATGAGAATTAAGAGGTTGGTATTGTATGAGTTACAAAGTGCTTTTCAGGTGGGAAAATCCCAGCCAGCTGAAGTTAGGGGTGTGAAAAAGGCGTTTAAAGCGATTGTTGGCTTTTATTTCTCTGCTGACTCAGAATAAGGGGAAGTCTCTTTGTTTGTAGATACTTGGAGGAGGCTTCACTTATCCTTCAGAGAGCTGGGGGTTTGTTCTGCCTGGAAAGATCCTGACCACAGCCAGCTCTCCTGAAGGGATCACAGGTTATTTACCTCCAGTGGGAAATCCAGGCTGTTTCCAAGACTTCTAAATTCTGTAGTCTGCTGGGAAGGAGGAATTTTGCCTAATAAATTCACATTGTACAGGCACAGTTTGGGTTTGTAGGCGTTGATCTGTTGGGTGTCTGATTTCTTTTGCACTGCTTTGATAATATTAAGGAGTTTGAGCCTTGCCTTAGTTTGGTGATACAGAACTTGGTGTCTCCACAGGCTCTGATAATTTGCAGGGCTTTTGATTGAGATGCCTCGACTGTGTCAGGCATGTTGTGGCAAATGGGAGGGATATAATTCACAGAAATTCAGTGTTTGACATGAAATACAGCAGAAAATGCACTGAGTGTCCTCTTGCTGCAGAAGGAAATCACAGCCTGAATAAACTCATCTGTTTCTTCCTGAGAAAAGGAGAAACTCAGAGAGTTGGGCTGGCAGTGAAAGCACCTCAAGGGAGGAATGATCCCTTGTAGAATAAGAGGCAGAGAGTGAGGATGGATCCATCAGTTTCTCTTGAAATGGAGGAGTTTGCTGCTTGTTACTTGATGGGGACATAAAAAAATGAAGCAGACTGATATTCCCCACTCTGCCATTGAGACTCTGTGAATTTATCACCACTTGTCACCTAAAATGCTGAATTAAGTGCAGAGGGTGAGAGGTGGTTTTTCCCCAGTGCTCCCAGGCTTCATTTAAATCAGGAATCTGAGGGTGGCTATTTACAAATGCCAATTTTCCCTGTCTAGTGAGAGAAACAAACTCCTTTAGGGAATGATTTGCATCAGCCCTGACTTAGCTGCAGCCTCTGCTGCACTTTGCAGCAATTGGCTTCCTTAGCTGAAATTAGCCCTGAGTGCTCCCAGAGGTGCCAGGTCCACCAAAGTCCTGAAAATCAGTGAGATCCTGGGCAGGAAAACGAGGATCCTCTGGAAAATGAGAATTCCTCTGTCCTAAAGCTGATGCTGCAGCTGTGTCTGAGGGGAAAGCACTGGCTGAGCATAAAGTGGGTTTTCCACCCTGGGAAAAGTGCAGTTCTCCCCGTTTATAAAATATATTGAGCTTTTTATAAAATATATCAATCCTGTTTGTAAAACAAATCGATTGTCCGTAATCCTGAGCTGTGCCTTGTCTCAACTGGAACAATCCAGGGAATTAGTGGAGTTGCCACCTGACCTGGCAAGGGGCTGATGCCAAGGTTTATGTGGATGTGTGGGGATGACTGAACACGACTTTTATTTTGTGCTTTAATCAGGGCCGCCTGCATTTAAGCCTTTGTGTGTATTTCACCTGGAACACCCCAATTTTTCATTATCAGCACGGATTTGCCACTGAGGAGCAGCAATTTTTACACCTGAGAGCTGAATGCTGATGGGGCTGGAAGAAGAAAGAGTGAATGTGCCTTGCTGCAGCTCTGAGGGTGTTTTTGGGGAGGGATTTGTGCTTTAATATTGCCAAAGAACTTGTGAATCTCGGGCTCTTGGCAATATTGCCAATATTGGGGATGCGCTTTAATATTGCCAATGAATTTTTGAATCTTGGGCTCCTCATCTCATTTTGCTACCTACAAGAGCCATTTAAAGCAGGAAGGTTTCTGGGCTGATTTATCTACTTTAGGCCCTTAAAAAACGACAGAAAAAGGCGTTCTTGTTGTAGCATGAGCTGTCAGTGGTGCTGAAATGAGAGGTCCGGAGCTAACAGGATTGCAGAGAGGGTTTGTGCAGCTTTTACCCTGAAAGCTGCATCAGTGGCTGCTGGGACACCCTGCCGGGAATGCTGCAGGAATTCCCAACAGGGACACTGCAGGAATTCCCAGCTGGAACACCCTGCCAGGAATGCTGCAGGAATTCCCAACAGGGACACTGCAGGAATTCCTGCCCGGGACACCCTGCCAGGAATGCTATAGGAATTCCCAACTGGGACACCCTGCCAGGAATGCTGCAGTTATATATATATACACTTTATGGGGAGTTTAGAGCTAGGCACTAATGCAATACAGGATTTGAAAAATATAAAAACTAAAACCTTAAGGCATCAATGCTCTGAGGGCAGCCTCAGAGCATCCTTGGGAGAGGTGGGAATGGGGCAGGTCTGCCAGGCACTGCTGGTAACTCTGAGCTTGCTGCTGAAGGGAATAAAATGGGCCAGGCAATGTCATGCAGGAATAATTTTATTTATATTGTTGAGGGAACATGTGGGATGAGGTGGGGCTGCTCACATTGCTGTGAACTCAGTGTAAATTTAATCCTGGAGGTGCTGGTGCCTCACAGATGAACAAACATGAGCTGTTGCCTCCTGGCTGTTGCAGACGTCTTTTTCACTAAAAATCCTTTCTTTAGGATTTTCCCTTCTGGGAAGCTGAGGCCCCAGAAAAAGAATGTAAACAATGGTTATCTGCTGCTGTAGAATGCAGCAAGTAGATTTGTGATTGGCCCATCTTAGATGTTTATAATTAATGGCCAATCAAGCACCGAGCTGTCTCAGACAGAGTCTGAGAGAGCTGCCTTTGTTATTCATTCTTTTCTATTCTATTCTTAGCTTAGTTTGCCTTCTGAAGAACCTTTTCCTTCCTTTTCTTTTTAGTATAGTCATAATGTAATATATATATCATAAAATAATAAATCAAGCCTTCTGATCATGGAGTCAACATTCTCATCTCTTCCCTCATCCAAGAACCCCAGTGAACACAGTCACACCTGGCCATGCCCCCTGGCAGCCCCTGGCAGTCCCTGGAGCTCTGCCCACAGCACTGATGGGTGTTGGGAAGCTGGGTGGGACCCCAGGGCTGCTGTGGCTGTCCCCGAGCTGGCTCTGGTGCCAGGCTGGCACTGCCCCTGTGCCTGAGCTGGGTGGAGAGGCCAAAAGGAAATATCTCTCCAGCTGGAAAAAAACAATCACTTTAAAAGTGAGGAGGAGTCCCCAGCTCTGCCTCCCTGCTGCACTTTAATTGCATTGTACAAACAGCCCATAATTTGCAATGTCTGTTTTCCTACTTGGTTTCTTTGTCTTCCAGCTCCTTTTTTTGTCTCCTTTTATGGAACTGTAACGTGCTGTGATAGTTCACATCCCTTCTCCTGACCTCAGCTCATGACAGATAAATTCTTACAAGGATTTGCACGAGATGAAACCAGACAGAAATTACATTCCTCTGTGTTAACATGGCCCTTCCGTAATTGAAATTAATTTGTGGTTAAGGGTACAAGAGAATTACAATTTTCTGAAAGTAACATGAAGGGATAGACAGCTTTGTATGAACAGAGCCTGCAATAATTATGTGTGAATGTCACAGAAGGGTTGGGGAACTTTTCTCTGTGTGGCTTCAGATTTGTGCAGTGATTTTCACATGGCCTCTGCTGGAGGATCTCAGCATCAAAAAGGGAGGGGAAAAAAGTGATGATTTCACTGATTTTGAAGGAATGTCCATTTTCTGCTCTGCTGGAACACCTAAAATTTCTGTTTGGGGCCTTGAATATATTACTTCTACATCTGAAATAATTAATTGATGGATAATTACTGGGCTAGGGAGTGAAACACCTGAAAACACTGAAACCCCTTCTCCAAGAACATTCCCAAGAACAAACACTGTCAGTCATTCTCCTTGTTAGCTCGGTCAAGTGGCCACAAGGAGTTTCCAGGCATGAACAAAGCCCTGCAGATGCTCCACCTTCATTATTATTCACACAAACCTGCCTTTCCTTCTGCTCAGCATTTCATGGTCCGATAAGCAGGACAGCACATCCTGGAAGGGAGCAGAGCCAGCCCAGCCCTCCATCCTTTCTGCTCGGCTGGAATTCCTATAAATAGACAGAACAAGGGCTCCTGGCTCCCTTGTTAGCAGTTGGGTTTTTCACCAGAGCTGCCTGATGTGCTCCTTGGACCTTGAAGGGTTTCTTCCACGCTGGCTGTGAGGTGTGGGTGGCCTAAAATTCATGGAATTGTCCCAGGGAAAAATCAGCCAAAGGCCTGTGGATGTCCCTGTGTTGCACAGCAGGGGGAGGCCCCTTCTCATAGCATTTTTTTTTTTTTTTTCTGGGATGATTCAATTTTCAGTGGGTTTGGGGCGGAATGGATGATCCCTGTTCAGCCTGGTGTCGCAGACATCTTTTATGAAAAATCCTTTCCTTATGATTTTTTCTCCTGAGAAGCTGAGAGGCCTCAGGAACAAAATGTGAACAATGGTTATCTGCTGCTGTGGAATGCAACAGGTGCATCTGGGATTGGTCTCATGTGGTTGTTTCTAATTAATGGCCAATCACAGTCAGCTGGCTTGGACACAGAGCCTGAGCCACAAACCTTTGTAATCTTTCTTTCCTATTCTATTCTTAGCTAGCCTTCTGATGAAACCCTTTCTTCTATTCTTTTAGTATAGTTTTAATGTAAAATATATAATAAAATAATAAATCAGCCTTCTGAAACATGGAGTCAGATCCTCGTCTCCTCCCTCATCCAAGAGCCCCTGCAAACACTGTCACAGCCTGGTGGTAATTACATCTCCTCTGAGCAGAAACATGGTTCTCCAAGGAAAATCCTGGGAGAAAATAAATCAAATAATGCCTTAGGTGAGTCCTGGCTGGGGATGTCCAGTTGTAAGGTTTGGTTTGGGAGCTGAGGGCCGGGTGGAAAGGCCAATCCCTGCTTTCCCCTTCTCAAATGATGCACAAACTCCTCCCACAGTGATCTCTGTGCCAATCCAGGCTGTAAATCACTGTGCTTTAAAGCTGTTTACTGGAGATGATGTGACTTGTGTGCTCCAAACTTCCTCCCAGGACTGGGAAACACTCAAACCTCCCAGCTTTTAGCCAGGGAAGGATCCATTCTCAGTCTCAAGTGCCTCTGACAGGCTGACAAGTGCTCAGTGCTTTTATATCAGCTTATGGACAACATTCTGTGCAACTCAGCTGCTGGAAGGGCTCAGAGATCTCTAGAACTGCTTTGATAATATTGAAGGGTTTGAGCTCTGCCTTAGTTTGGTGATACAGAATTTGGTGTCTCCACAGGCTCTGATAATTTCCAGGGCTTTTGATCAAAGTGTCTCGAGTGTGTCAGGTGGGTTGTGGCAGATGGGAGGAATATAACTCACAGAAATTCAGTGTTTGACACAAAATACAGCAGAAAATGCTGCATTTTTTTTCCTGAGCTGATATAGCAATAACATCTTTAGAGGGAATAGCTGCCCACAAACAAGCAGAGAACTGTGGCATTCACATTCTCTGCAAAAATCCCTTTGCCCAGGATTTTTCTCCTGGGAAGCTGAGAAGCCTCAGAGAAAAGGAAAACAATAATTACCTGATTTGCTTCTCCTGTATTTTGCTACTTTGGAATGTGTTTGTACATTGTTTACCCACAGGTGATTGTTTTATTCGGTTGTTTTTACTCTCTGGCCAATCAGTGTCAGGACTCTGGAGAGAGTCACGAGTTTTCATTATTATCTTTTTAACCTTCTCTCTGTATCCTTTCTGTATTTTTTAGTATAGTTTAGTATAGCATTCTTTAAAATAATAAAGTAACATAAAATAACAAATTAACCTTCTGAGAAGCTGGAGTCAGATTGATCATTTCTCCCTTTGTCTGGGGTCAACACAAATACAACAGAGAACCAGGCTGTTGTAGGAGCAGAGCTCTGCTGCTTTCCCCCAGGATGAACCCCTGGCAGTGTGAAAATGCTTTTTTTTCTCGCTGTCCAGCTGCTGCACTTGAGAAAGGAGAAGAACCACAGCTGGTTTTCTTTTTGTGCTCCCTGGGAAGTGAAACAGCTGGGAGGGAGCTCCCCCTGAGCTGTTCCACACGTTCCCATGGAAACCCCCGGCTCCAGCAGCTCCTCCAAAGGGCACAAGCTGTGGGTGCCTGTGAGCAATGATGCTCCCGCGTTGCTGAGCCTCATCCTTGGGCACCAGCACATCCCTCCTGGCAGGGTGTCGCAGACATTCTTTGTGAAAAAACCTTTCATGGGATTTTCCCTGCTAGAGCTGAGAAGCTCAGTAACAAATGTAAACAATTATTATCTGCTGCTGTGGAATGCAACAGGTCCACCTGTGGTTGGTCCCCTGTAGATGTTTGGATCTACTGACCACTCATGATGGAGCTGCTGTCCTCTCTGCAGACACAGACCTTTGTTATTCATTCTTTCTATCTCCTTCTTAGCTTAGCCAGCTTCTGAAGAAGCCTCTTCCTTTTCTATCTCTATGTAGTATAGTTATAATGTTATATATATATCATAATATAATAAATCAAGCTTTCTGATAATGGAATCAAGATCCTGTCTCTTCCATCCTCTAAAAACCCCTGTGACCACCATCAACAGCAGGGGTTGCCTTGGTGATGGCATTTGGGCAGGTTTGCAATGCAAAGCAGACGTTTCTGCACCTTTTGGAGCTGAAATCTTGAGGCCACAGGTTCCTATCCAAGATATTTCCTTCCCAATGGAAGTGCTCAGTGCCTGCAGAGCTCCTGCATGTGGTGAAAAATTCTCTTTCTGAATGATGACTCCATTTAAGGGGTCCTGAAAATGAGGCACTCGATGGGAAATTTGGTGTGGGTTGATTGAACAGTTTCTCTGCTGTCTTAAAAGGGTTAAGCCCTTGTTCGAGTACCTGAAACCTTATTTTTTCATTCCATGTCAAAAGTATTGACAGAGAGCTGACTTTCCTTGATATTCAACAAATCTCTTCTCTTTTGATTCAATAAACTGCTTTTAATCTGTTGGTTTTCCTCTGTTTGGAGTTGTGTGGCTTTATGGGACACCATAACAACAAAAAAAGCACCAGCAAAGACTTCTGCAGTTCACAGGAAATCTGATATAAACTCTGCTGTATTTGTAGCCTTTCTATATAAAGTGCAGCATCCAGTAAAATAAAAATAAATGGATGCTTGCTATGAGTGCACTGAAGTGGAGGGGGAGAAGGGAAAAGGACATTTCTTTCCAAGGAAACTGCAGCAATAATTTAGGGAGGCACAGAGCATTGCTCAAGGTTTTTTTGAGCTGACATCTTCATTTTAATGGCTAAGGGCAGCCTGGTGTTTCTTATTCCATTTTTTTCAGCGTGTTTGAGGGTGATTCCACCTCCTCACTGGAACATCCTCTCGTTTCATGCTGAGTTTTCTGTGGGAGAGAGGGAGGCTGCAAAATCCTAAACCCCAGGTGTCTTCAGAGCTTTTTGGGCTGTTTTATTTGTAGGCATCCCCAGGTGACAGAGCTCCTGTGGCTGCTCCCAACAAGGCCTGTGTCAATGCAGCCCTTGAATTCCTTGTGCAGTAGATATTCCTCCTTTTCATGGGTAAATAACCATGGGAGGAGGTTTAAAATCCAGGCCAGGGAAGGGCAGGTTTGTTGTTTTTTTACAGGACTCTCACATGGAGGGAGGACTTTCTTCTTCTGCCTTTTCCTTGCTCTGAGAAAGCTCAGCTCTGGCAGGGCCCATTAATTTTTAATTTAGTCCTCTCTCTGCTGCACTGCTATTGTGGTTTATGAGGATATTATGCTGGAACAGAGGCCTGTAAAACAGGATTTTAAAGTTTGGAAAAGCCATGGTTGTCATACATAATATGCACGCTGTAGTAGAAATGAGTGGGTATTTATAGCACAGCTAATATTAATTATTTTTATTGTGATGTCAGCCCTGCAGGTCAACTGAAGAGTTAGTTGCTGTGGAAGCCAGAAATCTCCAGGCATTAAATTATATTAATATGAAATGTTGAAAAGTGGTTAATTTGTGCTGCTGGTTTTGTTTAAAATGTTTTCCTGTATAAAGCCATATCTCCAGTGTGATACATTATTGTTAGGAGGGATATAATTCAGTCCCATTACAGGGGAAGCCCATGTGCTTTATGAAAGGGAGTCCAGCTCTGCCTAAAATAAAGAACTACAGCAAAATAACACTTTTTGAATGGCAAATTGCTGTTTTTAACTGCTACCCACATCTCTCTGTCGCTGGTGCTTTGTCAGGGTTATTGGCAGCATGAAAATCCTCCTGTTGCCTCCAAACTTCCACAAATTCCTCCAAGGGATGTTTATTCCCCCTGCTTCATGAAAAAACTCCTGAGAGGGGAAGCTGAGAGCAAAACTCTGGCTGTGATTGTGTGAAGCTTTGGGAGGAAAGCTTGGGAGGATCAGGGGGAAGCCCTGCAGTGCTTGGAGGAGCTGTTTTGTACCTTCATGTGCTGGATCCCTGCAGGGTGTGTGGGACGGGGGCTTTTGAAAGTGTTTGTTATGTTTGAGAGAAAGAAATTGCTTCCCCTAAAATCCCCTCCTGAGCTGATAATTGCGGTGGTGTTTGAGGGTCACCAGGGTGAGGGAAGAGATGAGAATCTTCACGTTTCAGAAGGCTGATTTATTATTTTATGATACATATTATATTAAAAGAAAATGATACACTAAAACTATACTAAAGA